>CM073432.1:5427075-5452075 GCA_037114965.1 Monochamus alternatus | reverse complement strand
AAATGTACTGTAAATGTATGTAATGTGGTCGTTAAATAAACAGTAAACAGTAAACAGTAAACAGTATTATTAATTATTATTATTATTATTATTATTATTATTATTATTATTATTATTATTATTATTATTATTATTATTATTATTATTATTATTATTATTATTATTATTATTATTATTATTATTATTATTATTATTATTATTATATTATTATTATTATTATTATTATTATTATTATTATTATTATTATTATTATATTATTATTATTATTATTATTATTATTATTAATTATTATTATTATTATTATTATTATTATTATTATTATTATTATTATTATTATTATTATTATTATTATTATTATTATTATTATTATTATTATTATTATTATTATTATTATTATTATTATTATTATTATTATTATTATTATTATTATTATTATTATTATTATTATTATTATTATTATTATTATTATTATTATTATTATTATTATTATTATTATTATTATTATTATTATTATTATTATTATTATTATTATTATTATTATTATTATTATTATTATTATTATTATTATTATTATTATTATTATTATTATTATTATTATTATTATTATTATTATTATTATTATTATTATTATTATTATTATTATTATTATTATTATTATTATTATTATTATTATTATTATTATTATTATTATTATTATTATTAATAAATAAAATTGATATTAGAATATATAATCATTTTATTCACTGTTTTAAAAGTGCAAATGTTACCAATTTTGGCAATTACAAATTTCACAAAGTAACGAAAAACTTCCTTTTAGAAAATTGTTTTTATAGTGTAGAAGAATATTTTAAGTGGTCCAATCCCAACATGTAATTTTTATTCAATAATTTTATTTGTATATAGTGACTTCAAATGTACTGTAAATGTATGTAATGTGGTCGTTAAATAAACAGTAAACAGTAAACAGTAAACAGTATTATTAATTATTATTATTATTATTATTATTATTATTATTATTATTATTATTATTATTATTATTATTATTATTATTATTATTATTATTATTATTATTATTATTATTATTATTATTATTATTATTATTATTATTATTATTATTATTATTATTATTATTATTATTATTATTATTATTATTATTATTATTATTATTATTATTATTATTATTATTATTATTATTATTATTATTATTATTATTATTATTATTATTATTATTATTATTATTATTATTATTATTATTATTATTATTATTATTATTATTATTATTATTATTATTATTATTATTATTATTATTATTATTATTATTATTATTATTATTATTATTATTATTATTATTATTATTATTATTATTATTATTATTATTATTATTATTATTATTATTATTATTATTATTATTATTATTATTATTATTATTATTATTATTATTATTATTATTATTATTATTATTATTATTATTATTATTATTATTATTATTATTATTATTATTATTATTATTATTATTATTATTATTATTATTATTATTATTATTATTATTATTATTATTATTATTATTATTATTATTATTATTATTATTATTATTATTATTATTATTATTATTATTATTATTATTATTATTATTATTATTATTATTATTATTATTATTATTATTATTATTATTATTATTATTATTATTATTATTATTATTATTATTATTATTATTATTATTATTATTATTATTATTATTATTATTATTATTATTATTATTATTATTATTATTATTATTATTATTATTATTATTATTATTATTATTATTATTATTATTATTATTATTATTATTATTATTATTATTATTATTATTATTATTATTATTATTATTATTATTATTATTATTATTATTATTATTATTATTATTATTATTATTATTATTATTATTATTATTATTATTATTATTATTATTATTATTATTATTATTATTATTATTATTATTATTATTATTATTATTATTATTATTATTATTATTATTATTATTATTATTATTATTATTATTATTATTATTATTATTATTATTATTATTATTATTATTATTATTATTATTATTATTATTATTATTATTATTATTATTATTATTATTATTATTATTATTATTATTATTATTATTATTATTATTATTATTATTATTATTATTATTATTATTATTATTATTATTATTATTATTATTATTATTATTATTATTATTATTATTATTATTATTATTATTATTATTATTATTATTATTATTATTATTATTATTATTATTATTATTATTATTATTATTATTATTATTATTATTATTATTATTATTATTATTATTATTATTATTATTATTATTATTATTATTATTATTATTATTATTATTATTATTATTATTATTATTATTATTATTATTATTATTATTATTATTATTATTATTATTATTATTATTATTATTATTATTATTATTATTATTATTATTATTATTATTATTATTATTATTATTATTATTATTATTATTATTATTATTATTATTATTATTATTATTATTATTATTATTATTATTATTATTATTATTATTATTATTATTATTATTATTATTATTATTATTATTATTATTATTATTATTATTATTATTATTATTATTATTATTATTATTATTATTATTATTATTATTATTATTATTATTATTATTATTATTATTATTATTATTATTATTATTATTATTATTATTATTATTATTATTATTATTATTATTATTATTATTATTATTATTATTATTATTATTATTATTATTATTATTATTATTATTATTATTATTATTATTATTATTATTATTATTATTATTATTATTATTATTATTATTATTATTATTATTATTATTATTATTATTATTATTATTATTATTATTATTATTATTATTATTATTATTATTATTATTATTATTATTATTATTATTATTATTATTATTATTATTATTATTATTATTATTATTATTATTATTATTATTATTATTATTATTATTATTATTATTATTATTATTATTATTATTATTATTATTATTATTGTTCATCTAGCACAGACGTCAGCTGCTTGTAAAAATTTGATTCATTTAAATGACGATATACAGGATGCTGCTAAATCCGTTGTTCCAAATCACCAACATCCTTCTAAAGATTTGAAAAGGTCTAGAAACATTTTGACAGGCGATGCTAATTGCCCACCTATTAATTTTCCCTCACTGAAAGCCGCTAAAATGTCCAATTTAAAGCACTTTCATACGACAAACTGGGACCCTGATGCCGACGAGCAGTCACTGGTTCAGTTTTTGCGAGAATTGGTACCTGAGGCTCAGGTGACGAGGCTTGACTCCCGAAACCCGACGGTTTATTCTTCCTTTAAAGTTTCGGTGCCTAATGATAAAGCACACATTATTACGAAATCTGGGATATGGCCTCCGGGTATTCGAGTGAACCAGTTTTTTCTGTCGAGGAAATCTACCTCTCAGCCCTGTGGAACTCAACAGAACTCCTCCTGATTCATCTGCCTCTCTGGATAGACAAGAAGTCATAACGACTCATAATACTAATTTGACTGGCTGTAAAGGTAAACTGACAATTCTTCATTTAAACACCCAAAGCTTGACAAACAAATTAGATCAACTGCGCCATCTTTTATCAGTAAACAATTTTAATATAGTATGTTTTTCTGAACACTGGTTAGATATGCATTCCATTGGTTGTATTAAGTTTACAGATTACTCACTTGCATCGTACTTTTGTAGAAATACACCACATGGTGGTGTTGCAATTTTTGCACATAATAATGTTAAGTATAAAGCCGTAGATTTAAATAAGTTTTCAATTCCGGTGCACGCTGAGTTTTGCGGCATGGAAATTTTAACTTGTCATACTGTCCTTGTCTGTGTGTACAGATCATCCAGTTCTGGAGATTTTGAAGTTTTTAAAACTTGTCTTACTTCTTTAATTAATTATTTACATTGCAAATATAAGCATATTGTTATTATGGGTGATTTGAATGTGGAACTAACAAGTGATACCTTAACTGTAAGACAATTTTTGGATGTTTTGTATACTTATGGTTTAAGTTTTAAAATTACTGTTCCTACCAGAGTTACTCCAACTTCAGCTTCATGTTTGGATAATATTATTACAAGTATTGATGATTGTATGTTAGAAGTAGGTAACTTTGATCCTGATATATCTGATCACCATGCCCAATTTATCTCTTTGCTAAGTTATCAACATGATAATGTAAGTAACACTAATTATAACCGAAGGTGTATTACTGCAAAGGGACTGAATTTGCTTTTCAATACTTTTTCAAAAATATCTTGGAATGATTTGGGTATGGATAGATTAGATAGTAATGATATTACATTAATCCTTATAAATTCCATCTCGACAAACATAGATGTTTGTTTTCCATTACATAAAGGTAGGGACAACATCAATCATGGAATTAGATGGTACACTAATACATTACGTAATATGAGGAATAATGTATTTGCTTTAAAGAGGCTTGCTTTAAATACTGCTTTGGAAAATGACTGGCAGACATATAAAGCTGCCCGTAGATCGTATCAACGCTCAATTGCCAAAGAAAAAAAGGATGTTTATTCTAGAGTTATTAGTAGTTCTTCCAATAAACCTAAAACATGTTGGAATATTATTAATACTGAGAGGGTCAATAAATCAAGAACTATTAGTTCGTCTATACCATCAAAAGACTTTAATCTGTATTTCGCCAATATTCCCAGCATAATTATAAATTCACTTGGTCAATCACAGAATGATGCAAATTATTATATAAATAAAGCTCCTAGACCAGAATTTTCATTTTTTATGTCAACCATCCTTGAAGCTGATGTTCGACAAGCAATTCTTTCTTTAAAGGATTCACCTACGTTCGATTACTATAATATTAATAGTAAAATTTTGAAATCCATTATTTCACACATAGTTTATCCACTTACAGTTTTGTTTAACAGGTGTTTATTGGAAGGACATTGGCCTGATGCGTTCAAGATCACTAAAATTATTCCAATGTATAAAAGGGGAGATTCAGACTGTACCGATAACTATAGACCTATCTCTATAGTACCTGCACTGTCTAAGGTCTTTGAGGTTATTGTCAAAGACAAATTAATATTTTATTTAGAATCTAAACATTTGCTGAATAATGTTCAATATGGCTTTCGGAAATCAAAATCTACATTGGGTGCAATTGCAGACATTTTGAGTACTGTTGTTGATGGTCTGGTTGAAGGTCACTCTACAGATGCAATTATGTGCGACTTGACCAAAGCATTTGATTCTGTATCAATTGATATTCTCATCTCTAAATTAGAATATTATGGCATAAGATCATTAGAACTTAATCTATTTACATCTTACCTCAGGAGTAGAAGGCAGTACGTTAGTTGTGGCGGGGTTGACTCTAATTTATTACCGACAACACATGGTATACCTCAGGGTTCTATTCTGGGCCCTGTATTGTTTCTCATATACATAAATGATCTTCCACGTGCGATCGATGGACACTGTGTTCTATTCGCTGATGACACTACTATTTTGTCGACACAAGCTCTTAGTCAGACTAAAGACTGGTTTTTGGCAAACCATCTTAAGCTAAATGAATCAAAAACTCAGTCGATTTGTTTTACATCGGATAAGTGGGCGGCTAAAACACCGCCAGTCAAACTATTAGGACTAATGCTGGATTCGCACTTGGATTGGAAATGTCATATTGAATATTTAAGTGCAAAGTTGTCTACCCAAATATTTGTATTGCGGCAATTACGATATTGCATAAACCAGACCGTGCTGAAGTCTGTTTATTATTCATTGGTGAACAGCCATATCAGCTATGGTATAGTATTTTGGGGTAACTCTGTTAATGCAGGTAGAATTTTCAGTTTGCAGAAAGCCGCTATCCGAATACTTAGTAATGTTCCACCCGGTACTCATTGTCGACAACTGTTTAAACATCTGAACATTCTGCCGTTGCCATGTATGTACATTTTAGAAACATTGCTTCTTATCCATCGTGATTTAAGTAATTTTAGTACTCATGGTGAGATTCATGGTTATAATACAAGACATACTGAAGATCTTGTACTACCTTTCTGCAGAATTTCGGTAGTTCAAAAAAACAAATTAGACTTACGACTTTATAATGTTCTGACCACTCGTTTTAACAATTGCAATGTAAAAATGATGAATGCAAACTTATTCAAAGTTTTTGTCAAACGCTATCTAATGGAGCACTGTTTCTATAATGTAGATGAATTTATAAATATTTGACAATGAACTTATCTATGTATGTTTATGTATTTATGTTATTTGCTCTGACATCACATATACCAATGTATATAACGTTGTCAATAAAACGTATGAGTATGAGTATTATTATTATTATTATTATTATTATTATTATTATTATTATTATTATTATTATTATTATTACTATTATTATTATTATTATTGTCACGGATTTCCCAATCCGAATTTTCTTATTGCCAGAAAAACAATCCGTTAATTAATTACTTCTTTATTAACTATACTCAGTACACTATTGAACACTAAGTAAAACTCAACTAAACACTTATTTAATGAATCGTTATCTAAATCACTTTGATATCTCCAACTAATCACTTCAATTCAGACTGTAATACAAGACTTATACAAGACTAACTTAATCGGCCGTTTATTTTACTTTTATAGACCCAACGAATATTCCAGGTATATCTAGCATCTCTAGATCTATTTTCTAGCATCTCTCGAACGCTTCTCGTCGTTTCTCAAATTTTCTAGCCCCGTCTCGATCCACGGCTTTTTGTTTGTTTAACAGAATCGTGTAGGGGCGATCGGGGCAATCTTAGTAATTCGCGGTACCGCAGTCGTCGATTTGGGTGTGAGTGGGGCAAATTCTGTGACACTGCCCCCTCCTTAGGACCGATCGTCCCGATCGGATACACCTCTATATGGGGACAGACGCTCCAGATGGACAACCTTCATCTTACTCCTGGGAGTCCTCTGTATCTGGTAGACGACATCATTGATTCTTTTAATAACGCTGTAGGGGCCCTCCCAACGGTTCTGTAGCTTAGGCGATTTTCTTTTCTTCCGCGTGGGGTTGTACAGCCACACCAGGTCACCTTGTTGGAATCCGACTGTATTGGCCCGGACGTCGTATCGAGTTTTCATGCGATCGCTCTCTAGTCGCATTCGAGATCTGACTTGGTCGTGTACGGCTGCTAGTCTTTGTTCTAGGTCTGGATCTGAGGGCTGTTCCGCAGGACGACCAAATACCAAATCTGCTGGAAAGCGAAGCTCTCTTCCAAAGATGATCCTTGCGGGAGTCTTCCCAGTAGTTTCATGGACAGCTGAGCGGTAAGCTAACAGGAAGAGTGGAATGAGCTTGTCCCAGTCTGTCTGGTTCTCGTTCACAAACATCCTCAGATTGGTTTCTAGTGTGGCGTTGAAGCGTTCCACCATACCATCTGACTGGGGATGCAGTGGGGTGGTCCTGGTTTTTCGGATTCCCATAAGCTCGCAGACCATTCGGAACACGCCTGATTCGAAATTTCTGCCCTGATCTGAATGTAGTTCCATGGGCACACCAAATCTGCAGAACAGATTATTGACTAGCGCTTCTGCTACGGTTGTGGTCTCTTGATTGGGAAGGGGGTAAACTTCCGGCCATTTGCTGAAGTAGTCCATGGCTACTAGCAGATATCGGTTCCCACTTTGGATTTTCGGAAAGGGGCCAGCGATATCAATGGCAATCCTCTCAAACGGTGCTCCTACGATGTACTGGCGCATTTTGCCTCTGGAACGGGTCTTCGGTCCCTTGCTGGCTGCACATGTGTCACATTTTCGGCACCAATCTTCTACATCCGTCCTACAACTCAACCAGTAGAAACGCTCCCTAATCTTCTGTAGAGTCCTATTGATACCGAAATGTCCACCACCAGTACCTCCATGTACTTCCTGCAGCACTTCCTTGACCCGGGACCTCGGGAGTAGTACTTGTTTCTTGACCTCCATTCCGTCATTGTTCTCCCATGCTCTTTTTAGGACACCGTCTTCCAATACCAGGGAATTCCATTGAGCCCAATAGCTCTTTAATGCTGGGCTTTTACTACTGACTTCAGCCCAAGACGGTCGGTTGTTGACTTCTTTCCAGTCTAGTAAAGGCTTGATGTCACAGTCAGCTTGCTGGTCTTCCCGAATCGCTGCTGAACTCCATCGGTCTTCAGGTTGGGCTGCCACCATCTTGCACGGAACAAATGATATGTCCTCTTTTCTTCCAAGATTACTACAATGCTTGCCGTTGGTCGGACAAAGTCTAGAAAGAGCATCTGCGTTTCCATGTCTCCTTCTTGCCTGGGAGTCGCGCCATTGCCGATCTGCCACTGGGGTCCTACACTGTCCCTTTAGATGACCCGTCCGCCCACAGTTCCAACATTGAAGTGGGCGTTCTCTTCGTCTATCGAGTTGTCCTTTCTTTGGTCTAGTAGTTAGGCTTAGTTTATCAATGGCCTCCTTCAGTGTTTTCATTATCACTCCATTTTCCATCTTATCGCTATTATCACTGATAGTTCGCACTTTAACATGTTCTCTGGAGGCTGCCGCTTGGGAGTCGCGCCTATGCTGATCTGCGACTGGGGCCCTACACTGTCTCTTTAGATGACCCGTCCGCCCACAATTCCAACATTGAAGTGGGCGATCTCTTCGGCTATCGGATTGTCCTCTCTTTAGTCTGGTAGTTGGGCTGAGTTTATCAATGGCCTCCTTCAGTGTTTTGATTATCTCGCCATTTCCCATACTATTGCTGTTATCACGGATGGTCCGCACTTTAACATATTCCTTACAGGCTGCCGCTTGGGAGTCGCGCCTTTGCTGATCTGCGACTGGGGCCCTACACTGTCTCTTCAGATGTCCCATCTGTCCACAGTTCCAGCATTGAACAAGGCGATCCTTTCGACTATCAAATTGTTCTTTCTTTGTCCTAGTAGAAGGACTGAATTTATCAATAATCTCCTTTAGCATTTTTATTATGTCTCCATTTGCCATACTATCGCTGTTATCACTGATGGCCCGAACTTTAACATGCCTACCAGATGCCATTTTTGCTGCCTCGAATTCCAGTGCATGCGAGAGGGCGTCATTCAAAGTTTTAGGTCTAGCCAATCGCAGTGCTTGCTGGGTTTCACAATCTCTCAGCCCATCAGTAAAAACTTGGATGGAGAGCTGGTCTAAGAATTCGCACGGGGCTGTCGGATAAGCCAATCGAACCAGTCGGGCAACATCGGTCTCAAAATGTTGTAGATTCTCACCACTCTGTTGGTGACGATTCTTTAATTGTGCCTGGTACACTTGCTGCAGGTGCTTATCACCATATCTCATTTCCATATGCTGTTTCAAAAGGTCATAGTTACTCTGCTGCCCAGCAGGAACTCCTTGTAAGACGTCAAGAGCTTCCCCTCGTAGAGCAACTATTAAAGCAGTAGCCTTTTCACAATCAGACCATTCGTTTGCTGCAGCTGCTGCTTCAAACTGACGCAGATATACATTCCAGGAAACGTTGCCGTCGAATTCAGGAGGCTTCGTTTTCTGAGTTCGGATAACAGGTCCTTCTGATTTGATTACGCCTTCCTTTGTTATCTTGTCTAATTTATGTCTAAGCTCTTCTCTACCCTGGTTTATTTCTTCGTCTATTTCCTTTTTGTGTGCCAACAGTTTCTCTTCTACATGTGTTTCTACTTTATGTGACTGTTCTTCTAGCTTCTCTTCTAGTGTATTCTCCAATTTTTCTAATTTCGTCTGCATTTCCTTCGTCTGGTTTTCCATTTTACGTCCTTGTTCTTCTAATTTCTCTTGCATCGTCCGTCCCTGTTCTTCCAATTTCTTTTGCATCGTCTGTCCCTGTTCTTCTAATTTCTTTTCTAACTTTTCCTGCATCGTTTGGGATTGATCTTCAATTTTATGCCCTTGTTCTTCAAATTTTTCTTGCATCATCCGTCCCTGTTCTTGCATTGTTTGTCCCTGTTCTTCTAATTTCTCTTCCATCGTCCGTCCCTGTTCTTCTAATTTCTCTTGCATCATCCGTCCCTGTTCCTGCATCGTTTGCATCATTTCTAACAGCTTTGCTAGTTGTGCATCCATGTTGACTTGACTTCTAGTTACAGGCATTCACTCTATTTTGAAAGTTCTAGAATGTCCACGAATGTATTTCTAGATATCACTGTTGCCTTCCTTACAATCAAACGAGTGCAGTGATATGCCACACTTGGGTCTTTGTCTCACTTCGGTATAAAGTTCTAGAATGTTCGAGAATGTCCTTCACAAATAACACCGTTCACTTCCTTAAGTCACGACGAGTGCGGTGATATGTCGCACTTGGGTCTTTGTCTCACTCCCGTACAAAGTTCTAGAATGTTCGAGAATGTACTTCGCAAATAGCACCGTTCACTTCCTTAAGTCACGACGAGTGCGGTGATATGTCACACTTAGGTCTTTGTCTCACTCGCGTACAAAGTTCTAGAATGTTCGAGAATGTCCTTCGCAAATAGCACCGTTCACTTCCTTGAGTCACGACGAGTGCGGTGATATGTCACACTTGGGTCTTTGTCTCACTTGCGTACAAAGTTCTAGAATGTTCGAGAATGTCCTTCGCGAATACCACCGTTCACTTCCTCAAGTCACAACGAGTGCGGTGATATGTCACACTTGGGTCTTTGTCTTACTTGCGTACAAAGTTCTAGAATGTTCGAGAATGTCCTTCGCGAATACCACCGTTCACTTCCTCAAGTCACAACGAGTGCGGTGATATGTCACACTTGGGTCTTTGTCTCACTCGCGTACAAAGTTCTAGAATGTTCGAGAATGTCCTTCGCAAATAGCACCGTTCACTTCCTTGAGTCACGACGAGTGCGGTGATATGTCACACTTGGGTCTTTGTCTCACTCCCGTACAAAGTTCTAGAATGTTCGAGAATGTCCTTCGCGAATACCACCGTTCACTTCCTCAAGTCACAACGAGTGCCGTGATATGTCACACTTGGGTCTTTATTCCACCCACGCACAGGGTTCCAGAAAGTTCTTCCAACTTCCACTTAAACCCACTCACGCACAGGGTTCCAGAAAGTTCTTCAAACTTTCAGCTAAATCCCACTTTGTGGACAGAGTTCCAGAAAGCTCTTTAAAACTTCCAGTTAAATCCACTTCCGACACCAAATTGTCACGGATTTCCCAATCCGAATTTTCTTATTGCCAGAAAAACAATCCGTTAATTAATTACTTCTTTATTAACTATACTCAGTACACTATTGAACACTAAGTAAAACTCAACTAAACACTTATTTAATGAATCGTTATCTAAATCACTTTGATATCTCCAACTAATCACTTCAATTCAGACTGTAATACAAGACTTATACAAGACTAACTTAATCGGCCGTTTATTTTACTTTTATAGACCCAACGAATATTCCAGGTATATCTAGCATCTCTAGATCTATTTTCTAGCATCTCTCGAACGCTTCTCGTCGTTTCTCAAATTTTCTAGCCCCGTCTCGATCCACGGCTTTTTGTTTGTTTAACAGAATCGTGTAGGGGCGATCGGGGCAATCTTAGTAATTCGCGGTACCGCAGTCGTCGATTTGGGTGTGAGTGGGGCAAATTCTGTGACATTATTATTATTATTATTATTATTATTATTATTATTATTATTATTATTATTATTATTATTATTATTATTATTATTATTATTATTATTATTATTATTATTATTATTATTATTATTATTATTATTATTATTATTATTATTATTATTATTATTATTATTATTATTATTATTATTATTATTATTATTATTATTATTATTATTATTATTATTATTATTATTATTATTATTATTATTATTATTATTATTATTATTATTATTATTATTATTATTATTATTATTATTATTATTATTATTATTATTATTATTATTATTATTATTATTATTATTATTATTATTATTATTATTATTATTATTATTATTATTATTATTATTATTATTATTATTATTATTATTATTATTATTATTATTATTATTATTATTATTATTATTATTATTATTATTATTATTATTATTATTATTATTATTATTATTATTATTATTATTATTATTATTATTATTATTATTATTATTATTATTATTATTATTATTATTATTATTATTATTATTATTATTATTATTATTATTATTATTATTATTATTATTATTATTATTATTATTATTATTATTATTATTATTATTATTATTATTATTATTATTATTATTATTATTATTATTATTATTATTATTATTATTATTATTATTATTATTATTATTATTATTATTATTATTATTATTATTATTATTATTATTATTATTATTATTATTATTATTATTATTATTATTATTATTATTATTATTATTATTATTATTATTATTATTATTATTATTATTATTATTATTATTATTATTATTATTATTATTATTATTATTATTATTATTATTATTATTATTATTATTATTATTATTATTATTATTATTATTATTATTATTATTATTATTATTATTATTATTATTATTATTATTATTATTATTATTATTATTATTATTATTATTATTATTATTATTATTATTATTATTATTATTATTATTATTATTATTATTATTATTATTATTATTATTATTATTATTATTATTATTATTATTATTATTATTATTATTATTATTATTATTATTATTATTATTATTATTATTATTATTATTATTATTATTATTATTATTATTATATTGGAGGAGTTGATGTGCTCCCCTAGTATATTATTTATTCGGTGCTCTTTAAAGATTACGTTTAAATAGTGTATCTTCATCGAATAATTAAATTTAAAAGTCTCATACTATATTAGTGTTGTGTTCCGATTGGAAATCTTATCGTTGTATGTATTTATGGTTTTTACTTTCTTTCGGACGGCCGATTGTAAACTAGCCTGAGTGCCTGAGTTATTATAATGTCCAAGAATAATTCTTCTACAAATATGTCGTCAATTAACAAATGCAAAAGGTGTAAGAACTCGGTGCAGAGTGGATTAAAATGTATTATTTGTGGAGTAGTATCTCACAAAAGTTGTCTCAACGTTCTAAAAGGTATCAAGTTTCTTGATGATACTACAGTTAATTGTTGTTCTGAGGCTCCTGTTGATATGGCCTCGGGAAGTGCTTCTAATAAACAAGAGCAACCAGTTTTGTGCTCTGATCTTACTAACTCTGCACCTGCCAACTCTGTATCTGTATCTGTATCTGGTATTGAAGAAATTAAAATAAAGTATTTGGAAGAATTGTTGAGGCAGAAGGATCTGACTATCTTAAACCAGTCTATTGCTATAAATTCGTTACAAGAACAAGTAGCTTACCTCAAACGGGAGTTAAAGTTGCAGGAGAAAGTCCCTTTGGACAACGATGTAGTTGAGGAAGTTAGCGAGGGAGCCAGTTATGCATCAAAAGCCAAGCAGGGAGCTGCAACTGCTTACAACAAAAATAAAAATAGAAACAAAAATGTACAGAACAAGGCTCCTATAATTTCTTCTGCTGCTGTTTCGCATTCGGTACATCTGGCGCAGGCGCAGAGAGTTTGTCAAGATTTAATTAATTTAAATAAGGACACTCAAGATACTCCTGGTCAATCCGTACCCCAGGAGAATATGCAACGACGTACTTCCCAGGTATCACGAAAAAAATCAAGAAACATTCTTGTAGGTGATGGACAGCCTGATACCAACTTGCTGAAGTCAGCCAAATTTATTGATTACAAACATTTCCACTCCACCTATTGGGATCCGGAAACCGATGTGGGGGAACTTACTGATTATCTTCGCCGGTTCATTCCTGAAGTACAAGTTGAGAAACTGAATTCTCGAAATCCAACAAGATTTCCAAGATCCAACAATCTTTCAAGATTTCTGTTCCCAGTGCTGAGGCCCACAAAATCATAAGACCGGAAATCTGGCCTAGTGGTGTGTTATTAAATCAGTTTTTTCGATCTTTTCATGCCAGTGTACCAAATAAGCCTGAATAAGTATAATTCTAAGAATCTTTTATCATCAAATTTGTCTTTGATTCTACATTTAAATGTACAGAGTATGAGTAATAAGTTAGATGAATTACGTTTCCTTATATCTGAAACTAAATGTAATATCTTTTGTGTATCCGAACACTGGCTTGACGAGCCCTCTATACTATCAGTAAGACTCAATGATCTTTCTTTAATTTCTTATTTATGTCGCGATAAACGTAGAGGAGGCGTTGCTATTTTCGCCAGTTTAAAATGTAAATGTAAATCTATTAATCTTGATAGATTTTCGGTTCCAATTCATGCGGAATTCTGTGGTTCTGAAATTTTAAACTCTTCCACAATTTTAATCGTAGTATATAGATCTTCTTCAAACGGTGACCTAAACATTTTTTACGATCATTTTTTAAAATTACTAGATTTCGTCTATCGTAAGTATAAATATATTATCATGCTTGGGGATTTTAATGTGGAATTAAATAACGAACATGAATTTGGAAAAAAATTCTCTGATGTATTACATAGTTATGGTCTATTCTGTAAAATTGATGTACCTACTAGAGTAACTTTAACCACTGCTTCGTGTTTAGATAATGTTGTAACCAATTTAGATTCTAATATGTTAACTGTTGAAAACTTTGATCCTGCTATATCGGACCATCATGCTCAATGTATTTCCTTACGTGGTCAAGATCTTGGTGTCGTTTGTAACACTGACCGTCACCGTCAGAAGTTTATCTCTCAAAAGGGTCTTAGATTGCTGTCTGAGAATATTGCCGGAATATCTTGGGACTTTTTAAATTTTGAGCAACTGAGCAGCAGTTGTCTGGGTTCTACTATGCTGGATTTATTAGTATCTGAAATAGACAATTGTTTCCCTAGCAGTACAATTACAAAGAGATTCAATGGCGGAATTAGATGGTTTAATAGCAGTTTACGGACTATGCGTTATAATGTGAGTCAACTAAAAGCAAAAGCTATGGAAACCAGGCTTGAACTCGATTGGTTTAGTTACAAAGATGCACGTAAAGCTTACAAACGTGCACTTAGAGATGAAAAAAAAAGAGTTTATTCTGAGGCCATCTCAACCTCTTCCAACGCTGCTAAAACTTGTTGGAAAATTGTAAACTCTGAGCGTGTTGAAAAATCTAAAAAATTTTCTCCTCCTATTCATGCGGATGTCTTCAATAACTTTTTTGTAAATATCTCTCAATCTATCATTAATTCTTTAGAGGTAGAGGCCAATGATGCTACTTTTTATATTCGCAATGTCCCTAAACCTTCTTTTTCATTTTTCATGTCGCCTGTTCTTGAGACAGACGTGCAAAGAGCCATAGCCAATCTTAAGGATACGCCCTCATTAGACTATTATAACATGAATAGTAAGATAGTAAAATCTATAGCTTCTGTCCTAATCCGTCCTTTGACTATGTTATATAACAAATGTATCTCTGAAGGTTGCTGGCCTGATTATTTCAAAGTTACCAAAGTTATACCGGTCTACAAAAAGGGCGACATTAATGATACTAATAACTACAGGCCCATTGCAATAGTGCCTATTTTGTCTAAAATTTTGGAGGCTATTATTAAAGAAAAATTAATTTGTTATCTTGAGTCTAAGCAGCTGCTGTCGGTTGCTCAATATGGTTTTCGTAGCAACAGATCTACAATAAATGCTATTACTGATTTTCTGGATGTTGTAGTTGACGGTTTGGATAGGGGTTGCTCATCTCAGGCAGTAATGTGTGATCTGACGAAAGCTTTTGAATGCGTGTCAGGTGAGATTCTATTGCAAAAACTTGAGCATTATGGTATAAGGTCAAAGGAGTTGAGTCTGTTTACCTCTTACCTTGCGAATAGGATGCAGTACGTCAGTTGCGATGGCATTAACTCTGCGCTTACTTTAGTATCTAATGGAGTGCCCCAAGGATCTATATTAGGACCTATCCTATTTTTAATTTATATTAATGATCTCCCCTACGCGGTTGACGATCACTGTGTCCTGTTCGCAGATGACACAACAATTTTGTCAGCAGGTGGCTCCCAACTGCATGACGGAATGGCGCAGGCACGTAACTGGTTCTCGGCGAACAAGCTTAAGGTAAATGATGATAAAACTCAATATATTTGCTTCAGTTCTGATAAATGGGCCATAGATTCATCTCCCGCGAAATTACTGGGCTTAACATTCGATACGCACCTCACATGGAAGCCACATGTAGACCAGCTGTGTAATAGACTCTCTTCACAATTATTTTTACTACGTCAATTGAAACATTGTATAACTTCGAATGTCCTTAGAACGATTTATTATTCTTTGATTGACAGTCATATAAATTATGGGGTTACACTCTGGGGTAACTCTACGAAATCCTGTAGAGTCTTCAGTTTACAGAAAATGGCTATACGCATAATTAGTAATGTCCCTCCTGGCACCCATTGCCAAAGACTATTTAAAAATTTAAAAATTCTTCCACTACCTTGTATTTTTATCCTGCAGACTTTGTTGTACATCCACCGCAATAAAAACTCTTTTCGTCTAAATAGTGACATCCATACATACAATACGAGACATGCAAAAGATTTTGTGCTATTACCTGCTAGGATCAAAACTACAAAAGTTAATAAGTCAGACTTAGGGCTCTACAATGCTTTAAATAACCGATTTGTCAGCAACAACTTAAACAATATGAGTATTTATAAATTTAAGAGGTTTGTCAAAAACTATCTGTTAGAACACTGTTTTTACAGTATTTCTGATTTTCTTAAAGATTGTTCTTCTATTGTGACTTAATAAATACGTTTGTATATAAATGGTCAATAAACAGTATGAGTATGAGTATGAGTATAATTATTATTATTATTATTATTATTATTATTATTATTATTATTATTATTATTATTATTATTATTATTATTATTATTATTATTATTATTATTATTATTATTATTATTATTATTATTATTATTATTATTATTATTATTATTATTATTATTATTATTATTATTATTATTATTATTATTATTATTATTATTATTATTATTATTATTATTATTATTATTATTATTATTATTATTATTATTATTATTATTATTATTATTATTATTATTATTATTATTATTATTATTATTATTATTATTATTATTATTATTATTATTATTATTATTATTATTATTATTATTATTATTATTATTATTATTATTATTATTATTATTATTATTATTATTATTATTATTATTATTATTATTATTATTATTATTATTATTATTATTATTATTATTATTATTATTATTATTATTATTATTATTATTATTATTATTATTATTATTATTATTATTATTATTATTATTATTATTATTATTATTATTATTATTATTATTATTATTATTATTATTATTATTATTATTATTATTATTATTATTATTATTATTATTATTATTATTATTATTATTATTATTATTATTATTATTATTATTATTATTATTATTATTATTATTATTATTATTATTATTATTATTATTATTATTATTATTATTATTATTATTATTATTATTATTATTATTATTATTATTATTATTATTATTATTATTATTATTATTATTATTATTATTATTATTATTATTATTATTATTATTATTATTATTATTATTATTATTATTATTATTATTATTATTATTATTATTATTATTATTATTATTATTATTATTATTATTATTATTATTATTATATATTATTATATATATTATAATATCGGATGGGATAATTTGGAAAATTTTGATTCCAACCAGCTCGCCTCTGTTTTAGTTAACTCATTAGTGACACTGGTCTTGATGACTGTTTTCCTTTTGTGAGGGCCGCAAACCGATCTAATGGTTTTAAATTAAAATGGTTCAGCGAGCGACTCCGGGGTATGCGTAGCAATATGTTTCATTACAGAAATTGCTACAATGTATCGAAACTTTTTAGTGACTGGGAAGTTTACACCCAGTATCGCAGCGAATATAAGCGTGCGCTTAAAGAGGAGAAGCGTTTTGCATATACCAGCGAAATAATGAATGCCGATTGTAAAAGTAAAGCAATTTGGAAATTGGTCAATAACGAGAGGAAACCTTCCACTAACTATGTTTCTACGTCGCTTACATCGGACGAATTCAATACGTTTTTTGTCAATATCTGTGACACTATTGTGAAATCTATGGCTACTACTAATTTAGATCCAATCAAGTTATTAAATAAATCACGAAAACCAATTTCTTCTTTCTTTTTGTCTGGAATTCTGGTGTCCGACGTAAAGGAGGCCATACTTGGACTGAAATGCTCTGCTTCGTTGGATTGCTATGGTTTGAACGCCTTTATGATTAAGGCATCCCTTGAGTCGCTGGTTGAACCACTAGCTGTTTTGTTTAATAAGTGTCTTGAGGAGGGAAATTGGCCGGACCATTTTAAAATATCTAAAATTTCGCCAGTACACAAAAAAGGTGATACCGACTGTTTGGACAACTTCCGCCCTATCTCAATAATTCCTGTTATATCTAAGATTTTTGAGATCATTATCAGAGATAAACTAGTAGCATATTGTGAGAAATACTCTATATTCTCTGATTCCCAATTTGGATTCAGGAAAAACAAATCGACTCTTAAAGCCCTTCTCAAATTGATAGAGGACGTCGTCGAGGGTCTTGAAGGGGGTGCACAAACAAATGTTGTTATGTGTGACCTTACTAAGGCTTTCGATTGTGTTCATGTTGACGTTTTATTAGTAAAACTAGAATATTATGGGATTAGAGGTAATGCTCTCAAGCTCTTCTCATCCTATTTGTCTAACAGGAAACAGTTTGTGTCTTTCAATAGTGTAGACTCAAGTACTCTTCCAATAGAAAACGGTGTCCCGCAGGGATCAGTCTTGGGGCCGGTCTTTTTCCTCCTGTACATAAATGATCTACCGAATTATATAATTAATAGCACTTGTATCTTATATGCGGACGACTCCACTCTACTGGCTAGAGGCGGATATGATTTGGCAATCAGCGAATTAAATAAAGCAAATGAATGGTTTTCTGCCAATAAGTTGAAATTAAACCAATCAAAGACGCAAAATTTGCTTATCAGTTCTGATAAATGGTCACCTAGATCTGACCCGGTAAAATTGCTTGGCTTTGTTCTCGACTCGAACCTTAATTGGAGTAGCCATGTTGAGACTGTCTGCTCTAAATTATCATCTCAAATATTTGCTTTACGGCAACTGAGATCATGTCTGCCCAGATTGGTCCTACGCACGGTATATTTCTCTATCGTTCATAGTCATATCTCCTATGGCATCCTTCTATGGGGAAATTCAACTTATGCAAATAAGGTTTTCCTACTCCAAAAAGCTGCCATTAGAGTAATAGAGGGAGTAGCGTCAGATGCACCCTGTAGGAGTTTATTCAAAGAACTTGGTATACTTCCATTACCATGTCTTTTTATTTTCCAGACGCTTTTAGATATTTTCGGAAATTTGAATAAATTTACAAGTTACTCTGATGTACATGATTATGATACGAGGAATTCTAATTGTCTGGTGGTGCCTTTCTCTCGCATATGCATGACTCAGAAAAATAAGTTACAGATAAATTTATATAACAAATTTTGTTATCTTCACAAAGATGCTGATATGAGCAGTATGTCTCAAGGAAAATTCCATAGATTCGCCAAATCATTTCTGCTAAATCATTGTTTTTATAGTGTTGACGAATTTCTGTCTTTTAAAATGTAGGCCTGTTAACTATACAATTTATTTTTATACATCAGTTTTGTTTTTATCTTGTAATACTATTATATCTTGTTTGTATGACTTCAAATGTACTTACGTATATAAGGTGGTCAATAAAGTAAAGTAAAGTAAAGTATTATTATTATTATTATTATTATTATTATTATTATTATTATTATTATTATTATTATTATTATTATTATTATTATTATTATTATTATTATTATTATTATTATTATTATTATTATTATTATTATTATTATTATTATTATTATTATTATTATTATTATTATTATTATTATTATTATTATTATTATTATTATTATTATTATTATTATTATTATTATTATTATTATTATTATTATTATTATTATTATTATTATTATTATTATTATTATTATTATTATTATTATTATTATTATTATTATTATTATTATTATTATTATTATTATTATTATTATTATTATTATTATTATTATTATTATTATTATTATTATTATTATTATTATTATTATTATTATTATTATTATTATTATTATTATTATTATTATTATTATTATTATTATTATTATTATTATTATTATTATTATTATTATTATTATTATTATTATTATTATTATTATTATTATTATTATTATTATTATTATTATTATTATTATTATTATTATTATTATTATTATTATTATTATTATTATTATTATTATTATTATTATTATTATTATTATTATTATTATTATTATTATTATTATTATTATTATTATTATTATTATTATTATTATTATTATTATTATTATTATTATTATTATTATTATTATTATTATTATTATTATTATTATTATTATTATTATTATTATTATTATTATTATTATTATTATTATTATTATTATTATTATTATTATTATTATTATTATTATTATTATTATTATTATTATTATTATTATTATTATTATTATTATTATTATTATTATTATTATTATTATTATTATTATTATTATTATTATTATTATTATTATTATTATTATTATTATTATTATTATTATTATTATTATTATTATTATTATTGTTATTATTATTATTATTATTATTATTATTATTATTATTATTATTATATGTGTGGTGGAAGAGTACTTTAACCTTTACGTGCTCTTCGAACGTCTATGTAAATCACTGATTTTAATGAATTTTAATTTGCTAATTGTATCTTGTGTTAGTTCTTGTTTGTTGGTGTAAGTGTTTACTGTGTTAGTTGCCTCAAATTCGGTGTCTTATCTGCAGTTTGACCTGTCTTTTCTTGGGAACCCAATTGTATTCTGGCGTGTTTACTGTTTTTGATTGTATTCTGGCGTGTTTACTGTTTTTGCGACTACACGGCGGACGCCGGCCACACCAACGGTAGAGAAATTTAATTCGAATTTTCAATCCAGCTATGGCAGACCCCTCTTTGACGACTTCCGACACCTCATCAAATTGTACCAGATGTAAAAATCCCGCGAAATCGGGTATTAAATGTATAAAATGTGGGAAATTGTCACATAAGAGTTGTCTCAAGATGCTAAAAGATGTCAAGTTTCTTGGAGATGGTACTATGGTCTGTTGCGCTGACACTGATGATGAGCCTATATTGGTGCAGAGTAAGTCAAATTCTAATGATGTGAGTGGCAACGTTGCAGGGAGCGATGACAAGCTTAGGATCTCTTACTTGGAGGAAATCATACGCCAAAAGGATCTTGTGATCTCTAATCAATCTATTGCAATCAAGTCGCTTACTGAACAGATTGATCTACTCAAGCAGCTGAAGGACATGCATAATTGTAATGTCCAACCCCCAACTAAGGGGCTGTCTTTCTCAAGCAAGCAAGTGAAACAGAGCAAACATAATGGGTCAGAGCCGCCCAATAAACCCGCAATAAAAGCTGGGACATCTAAACCTGTTATAAATGAGAAAATGCTATCAAATGCTATACATAATGCGCAGGCTCAGAATATTTGTAATAATGTTGTGAATTTGGTAAATGATAGAAATCAGCAACCATCTCACCCGAAACCTAAACCTAAATCTAAATCCAGAAATTTACTGATTGGTTGTCAGGAAAATCCGAGCCAGTGTCCCTTTAAGGCTGCTCCAGCGGTACCAGTAGTCCGTTCATTTGAATACCATATCACGAATCTTGATCCAAACACGGATATGGAGGAGCTGCGTGGTTATTTGAGAAGTATTGCTTCAGATGTTGATGTGATTAAGCTGAACAGCAAAAATCCCACCAGGTATTCTTCCTTTAAAATAACGGTTCCTGAAAATCAGTCTCCCCATATTTTGGATGTTAATATATGGCCCACTGGTGTTATATTGAATCGGTTTTTTCGCGCCAGAGTCCTCCATAAGTGAGACGTTTGCCTTGGAACGGATGGGTGATCTACCTAGAAGGTCCAAAGGGTGTTCAGGAGGGTTTTCGGTGCTACACGTCAATGCCCAAGGTTTTTCTAACAAAATATGTGAGTTTAATGCTCTGTTAAATGATAACTCGTTTGATATTTTGTGTATTAGTGAACATTGGCTTCAATCTAACGATATTAATGTTGTATGCTTAAATAACTACCAATTGGTATCTAGTTATTGTAGAGTAGGGAACAGGCAGCATGGGGGAGTTGCAATATTTGCTAATGCTAATTTTTCCTTGAAACCTGTTAGTGCGGAGAAATTCTGCACTTCATTACATGCTGAATTTTGTGCAGCGAAGATAAAAAGCATGAATTGTTTGATCATTACGGTATACAGGTCATCGTCACATGGTGACTTGAATATGTTTATTGTTGCTCTTTCCCAAATCTTGGACTTTTTCTCGAGGAAGTATAAATCGCTAGTCATTATTGGAGACATAAACCTTGATCTTGATGGTAGCACGGAGAGTGCTAGATTTATTGGCGATTTGTTCGCTACATATGGCATGACTCATTATATTCATGTACCAACCAGAATTGTGAAAGATACAAGGTCTTGTCTCGATAATGTCATAACTAATTTTGGCACAGGAAGCGTATCTACGGGTGTTATTGATACCCATATTGCCGACCATATGGCGGTGTATATTTGTGTTAGAAATCCTCGAGGAATAAAAAAATCAAAAACCCTTGTTCGCAAAAGAATGATTAATGATACAAATATCTCTTGTTTTTTAGATCATTTAAAACTGACTAACTGGTTCAACTTCTATTCTCTAGGCTCTAACCCCAATATAATATGCAATGAGCTTTTGAAAAATGTTGCAATTTTCCTGGATGACTGTTTCCCTTTAAAAAATGTATCTGCTAAATGTGGAGTAAAGTGGTTCAAAGAGGAACTGAGGGGCAAGAGAAAGAATCTTTTCAAGGCTAAATATATATTCAATGTAACAAATTCTGAGAATGACTGGGCTACTTACAGTCATTTGCGTAAGCAGTATAAAAAAGCTCTTGTTTCCGCTAAACGTAACTATTATGCCACGACCATTATGGCCTCTGATAATAAGTCCAAAACAGTCTGGAACATAGTAAACTTAGAACGTACATCTATAAGTAATCACGTAGCTACCAGCTTAACTCCTGAGGAGTTCAATAATTTTTTTACAACTGTCTCTGACGTAATTTTCAATAGTATTGGGGATACAAATATAAACCCCTTGATATTTCTAAATAGTATGGTCAAACCAGTATCTTCTTTTTTTATGTCGCCTATATTGGAAGCTGATGTGCGTCAGGCTATCCTTTCCTTGAATAACTCAGCCTGTCTGGATTATTATGGCTTAAACAGCAGAATAGTTAAAGCTTGCCTTGAAGTACTTGTTGGGCCACTTACATTCCTATTTAATAATATTGTTAACGGCGGCATATGGCCGGACTCTTTCAAAATAGCAAAGATTCTTCCAATCCATAAAAAGGGCGATGTCGATGTTGTAGACAATTTTAGGCCAATTGCTATTTTACCTATATTTTCCAAAATATTAGAAATCTTGCTAAAAGAGAGATTATTGGTCTATTTGGATAAATATTCTATCATATCGCCATCACAGTTTGGGTTCAGAAAGGGGTATTCTACAGTCAGAGCGTTGTTATCTGTGATCGAGGAAGTAGTCGATGGCCTTGATATGGGTGAGAGTTCATATGCAGTGTTGTGTGACCTGACAAAGGCCTTCGACTGCGTTAACACAGATATTCTTTTGCTGAAACTTGATTACTATGGTATTCGTTCAAATGAATTACAACTTTTTAGATCTTATTTAACCAATAGGAAGCAGTATGTTATGGTCAATGACTTTGAGTCCGAAATTATGCCGATAGAAGGTGGTGTCCCGCAAGGATCAATTTTAGGCCCAGTGCTTTTTTTATTGTACATTAATGATCTGCCCTCTTGTTTACCTTCTAGTTCTTGCTTTCTCTTTGCGGATGACACCACCATAGTGACTAGAGGTAGTGAAGAGCTGAGCTTAGCGAGCCTCGCATCGGCCAAATCTTGGTTTTCTACAAATAAATTAAAATTGAATGTAACAAAAACGCAAAATATGTTATTTTCATCTGATAAGTGGTGTGTAAAATCTGAACCAGTTAAAATGTTGGGCATTACTCTCGATACCGCCCTAACCTGGACCCCGCATTTGGAAAGGCTTTGCTCGAGGCTTGCGGCGCAGCTTTTTGTAATGAGACAACTGAGGCCTTTTGTGGATGATAGTGTTATGCGGGTTGTTTATTTTTCTTTACTGAATAGTCACTTGAGCTATGGTATCGTTCTGTGGGGTAACTCCAGGGATGCGCACAGGGCATTTATTCTACAGAAGGCTGCGGTGAGACTCATAGCTAATGTATCTTATAATACTTCTTGTAAAGACCTGTTTAAGCAACTCAAAATTCTACCTCTGCCATGTTTATTTATCCTGGAGGCTCTAATTCTAGTTCATAAAAATTTGCCCAACTTAGTTACACATTCTAACATTCATAATTACGATACAAGAAACGCAGAAAATATTGTAGAGCCATTTTCTAGAATCAAAATTACCGAACAAAATAAAATGTTAATTGGCCTCTATAATAAATTTAATACATTTTTTAGACATTCCCAAATTAAATTGAAGTCAGTCAGG
>CM073432.1:5414575-5424575 GCA_037114965.1 Monochamus alternatus | reverse complement strand
TTTACTGTTTTTACTAAGATTAAGAAGGACGATTGTCAACTGGTCTTAGTTGTACCTGCTTGGTTATTTGTTGGATCATGGCTGAAAACAATTCTTGTGACAATGATTTGAAGTGTAAAAGGTGTAAAAACCCCGCACTTACTGGAATGAAGTGTATTAATTGTGGAAAAACTTCTCATAAGAGTTGTTTAAAAATTCTTCAAAGTAAACAGCAGCATATAAAATTTTTGGATGACAACAATGTGGTGTGTTGTAATGATGATACCGTTTCTGAACCTACCGATTCATCGATCTCTTTGATTTCAACGAGCAATTCAGTAGATCCCAATGTTTTAAAAATTCAGTATTTGGAAGAAATAATTCGACAAAAAGATCTAATTATATCAAATCAAAGTACTGCCATCATCGCATTAAAAGACCAAATAGTTTTAATAAATCATTTGAAGAGTTATGAAAATCCTCCAAAGTTACATCCCAACGAATCTGTTACTTCTAAACAAAGTGCTAATGGTGACATTGCTCAACCAAATAAAGGGGCTATAAAGAAACAAGCATCTGCTAAGGTCTTTAATAAGAAGCAGACGGCTGCCTTATGTGATGCTGATACAGTAAATGGAAAGGTTCCACTCTTTTCTGGTCCATCTGTTTCAGGAGCTATACAAAATGCTCTTGCTAATCGTGTGTGTGAAGACATTGTAAATTTAAACAGTGATATTCAGGTCGGTGGAAATATTTCGATTCATTCTAAAAAGAGCATATCGAGACCTAAACCTAGAAGCATTTTAGTGGGCAGTATGTCTAACAACGACAATTGTCCTATAAAAGCAGCTCCTCCTGCTGTTGTTTTGCGACATTTTCATGTTACTAACCTCGATCCTTCAGTTACTGCAGATACCCTGATGTCTTATTTAAAGCAATTTGTGTTAGGTGTGAAAGTGATAGCGTTACCTTCAAGGTATCCTAGCAACTATTCTTCTTTTAAAGTGTCAGTGCCTGTTTCTGATGTTCAGTCTATTTTAAATCAAGATATCTGGCCGAAGGATGTTAAAGTGAATTGGTTTTTTCTGCCGAGAAGACCTCAAACTACCGCATCTTCGGACAAATGAATCCAATTTACATTTAATTTCTATTGTTAGTATTAACGTCCAAAGTTTATCTAATAAAATAGACGAACTCAATTTATTCCTATGTGATAATAATTTTGATATATTGTGTATATCAGAACACTGGCTACATAATGATCAATTAGCTATGATTAATATTGAAAACTATATACTGGTTGCCTCTTATTGCCGTCCGAATATGAATCAGCATGGTGGAGTGGCTATTTATGCTAGATTTAATGTTATTCTTAAACCTATTGATATCGGAAGTTTTTGTCTATCTATTCATGCGGAGTTTTGTGCTGCAGAGGTGGTTAACAATAATACTGTGATAATTTCTGTATATAGATCGTCTTCCTCTGGTGACTTTTTTTTATTTAAAAGAAATTTTGAGAAACTAGTTGATTATTTGCTAAATATCTACAAACACATAATAATATTGGGTGATATCAATTTGGACCTTAATGCTAATAACTTACACAGTAATGATTTTCGTGATATTTTGTCTATGTTTGGAATCTCCTACTTAATTAAAGAACCTACTAGAGTTACTGCAAGTGGCAGCTCCTGTTTGGATAACATTATGACTAATTATAATTGTGATAATTTATCTTTTGGGACTTGTAACCCTTATCTAGCTGATCATCTCGGCGTTTTCGTTAATATCCTTACAGGTTCTGTTAATACTTCTAGTGGCTCTATTAGGACTAGAATTATCACTAATGATAAGATTTGTTCGTTTGCAAATAGTGTGAGTGAAATAGAATGGGATCGCTTTTACTGTCTGAATTGCTCTGACTTTGCTCATGCTATGTTAGATCGCCTGTGTAACATTGCGGAAATTACTTTTCCTCTTAAATCTGTTGCAAATAAGCCTAGAGGCATTAAATGGTTTAATGATAGACTTCGAGAGATGCGGCATGATGATAGACTTCGAGAGATGCGGCATGATTTACGTCAGGCTAGCGCTGTTTTTAATAATGATAAGTCTGTGGATAATTGGAAGTCATATTGTGACATTAAAAAAAATTATAGAAAAGCGATCAAGATTGATAAGCGGAATGCTATAGTAAATAATGAGATAAATTCTAAAAACATACCACTTTCTTCAAATTTATCTGCTGATGATTTTAATACATATTTTTCAAATATTTACAACACTATCCTCCAAACTATTGATGGTACAGATAATGATCCATGTGATTTTCTTTGTAATGTTCCTAAACCTTCTTATTCCTTCTTTATGCTTCCTATTACCAATCATGATGTGAAGGACGCTTTTCTTAATTTAAAAAAATCATCCGGCTTGGATTATTATTGCCTGAATAGTCTTATGATTAATGCATCCATGGAGCTGTTAATTGATCCTTTAACAGTGCTGTTTAATAAATGTGTAAATGAAGGAGTTTGGCCCGATTCCTTTAAATTTGCCAAAGTTTTCCCATTACATAAAAAAGGTGACCTCAGTTGTTTGGACAACTTCAGACCCATTGCTATTGTTCCAGTTCTAAGTAAATTATTTGAAATTATCATTAAATTCAGATTGACTGGTTACTGTGAGAGTAGGCATATTTTCTCTGAAGCCCAGTTTGGTTTCAGGAAAAATAGGTCTACTCTAAAAGCTTTACTGTCTATGGTTGAGGCTATTGTAGGGGGCTTTGATGAGGGTGTACATTCAAATTCCATTATGTGTGACCTCACCAAGGCATTTGATTGCGTTGATGTGAACATATTATTGTACAAATTGGAATATTACGGGATAAGAGGAAATATGCTTAAATTACTTGCTTCATATTTAACGAACAGGCAGCAATGTGTGTGCCTGAATGGCTATGAGTCAGGCTTATTGCCGGTAGAAAATGGTGTTCCACAGGGTTCTGTGTTGGGTCCCATTCTGTTTCTCTTATATGTCAATGATTTGCCTTGTTCTGTTGGTGACGTCTCTTGCATTATGTTTGCCGATGACACCACTTTGATTGCTAAAGGTGATGACCTAATCAATTCTTCTTTCCAGCTAGCGAAAGATTGGTTCTGTGCCAATAAATTAAAATTAAATGTTTCCAAAACTCAAAACCTTTTATTTAGTTCTGATAAATGGGCACAAAAAGCAGAATCTAAAATACTTGGTTTATACTTTGATACCAGGCTGGAATGGTCATCACATGTTAATTACTTGTGTTCCAAGTTATCCTCGCAAATATTTTGCATTCGTCAACTAAGGTGTTCACTTCCTTTTGATGTATTGCGCATGGTGTATTTTGCAATTTTCCATAGTCATTTGACATATGGAGTTATTCTATGGGGTAATTCACGCACCTCACATAGAGTTTTTGTTTTACAAAAGGCAGCTGTCCGTTCCATTGCGGGTGTCCCGTATGATACTCCGTGTCTACCGTTATTTAAAAAATTTAGAATAATGCCTTTACCTTGTATTTATATATTTCAATCGTTGTTGGAAATACACCGTAGCTTACATACATTTCAACAATTTTCTGATGTGCATACTTATAATACCAGAAATGCTGATAATTTCTTTCAATCATTCTCTAGGATTCGTACTTCGGAAGTGAACAAATTAGATATACGTTTATATAACCATTTCAAACAGTATTTTAAAGATGTTAACGTGGTAGTCCTAAATTTTAATCGTTTTTATAAGCTGTCAAAAAATTTTCTTTTAGATAACTGTTTTTATACTGTAAATGACTTTTTAAATTTTACATAAACAAACATTTATTTTCAGCCTATGACTTCAAATGTACTCTTTATTGTACGTAACGTGGTCAATAAACAATTTATTATTATTATTATTATTATTATTATTATTATTATTATTATTATTATTATTATTATTATTATTATTATTATTATTATTATTATTATTATTATTATTATTATTATTATTATTATTATTATTATTATTATTATTATTATTATTATTATTATTATTATTATTATTATTATTATTATTATTATTATTATTATTATTATTATTATTATTATTATTATTATTATTATTATTATTATTATTATTATTATTATTATTATTATTATTATTATTATTATTATTATTATTATTATTATTATTATTATTATTATTATTATTATTATTATTATTATTATTATTATTATTATTATTATTATTATTATTATTATTATTATTATTATTATTATTATTATTATTATTATTATTATTATTATTATTATTATTATTATTATTATTATTATTATTATTATTATTATTATTATTATTATTATTATTATTATTATTATTATTATTATTATTATTATTATTATTATTATTATTATTATTATTATTATTATTATTATTATTATTATTATTATTATTATTATTATTATTATTATTATTATTATTATTATTATTATTATTATTATTATTATTATTATTATTATTATTATTATTATTATTATTATTATTATTATTATTATTATTATTATTATTATTATTATTATTATTATTATTATTATTATTATTATTATTATTATTATTATTATTATTATTATTATTATTATTATTATTATTATTATTATTATTATTATTATTATTATTATTATTATTATTATTATTATTATTATTATTATTATTATTATTATTATTATTATTATTATTATTATTATTATTATTATTATTATTATTATTATTATTATTATTATTATTATTATTATTATTATTATTATTATTATTATTATTATTATTATTATTATTATTATTATTATTATTATTATTATTATTATTATTATTATTATTATTATTATTATTATTATTATTATTATTATTATTATTATTATTATTATTATTATTATTATTATTATTATTATTATTATTATTATTATTATTATTATTATTATTATTATTATTATTATTATTATTATTATTATTATTATTATTATTATTATTATTATTATTATACAAAATTAGAAACTGCTGGAGCAGAACCTGTAGGAAAGAAGAATGATTGTGAGATCGCTATACCACAATTGCCAAGTATTCGAACGGAATCAGTCCAAGGCCCATCAACCTCAAGGAAAATTCGTCGTGCTGAGGCTAAAACAATGTGTGAAATAATAAATTTGAATAATCATGACGATACAGTTGTTCCTCCGAAGGAAGAATCTAGGAAAAGCAAAAGAAGAGACGGCATTAGAAGTATATTAATAGGAAATTCTAGCAATTTAATTGACTGTCCATTACGAGCGGCGTCAGCTACCCAAGTGAAAAACCATTTTTATCATGTGTCTAATCTTGAAACGGGAACGGATGAAACAGTGTTATGTGATTATTTGTGTAAGTTTGCCCCTAGCTGTAAAGTGGAGAAGTTATCATCGCGACATCCTGAGAGATATGACTCTTTCAAAGTTACGGTATTAAAAGATGAAGCTGATCGTATTCTAGACAAACAAATCTGGCCAGAAGGAGTAGTGTTGAACCGGTTTTTTCCTGCCAGAAGAAGGAACGATTAGATATATTAATGCTACTAATTTGTTAAAGGACTGCCAATGTTCTGTGTTGCATATTAATGTTCAGAGTCTGCTAAATAAGGTAAATGAGCTAAATATTATACTGCATAGTAATCCATTTGATGTCCTGTGTATATCTGAACACTGGCTGGACGCTAATAGTCTCAACTTGGTTAAAATAAATAATTATATATTAGTTTCAAGCCATTGTCGTTTGGAGAATAAATACCATGGTGGTGTAGCCATCTATTCTAGAAATCACATCTCTTTAAAATATGTAAATCTTGAAACTTACTCTGTAAGCATTCACGCGGAATTCTGTGGAGCTGTCATTTGTAATAAAAATATATTTGTCCTCACTTTATATAGATCCTCAAGTCATGGTGATATAAATATATTCAAAAACTGTTTTGTTAAAGTTATTGAATTTATAGTTAGCAAATACAAAGAAATAATAATTGTTGGTGACCTTAACATTGATTTGGATAGCAACACAGAACATGCTAAGGATTTACGTAATATTTGTACAATGTATGGCGTGAATCATTTTATTCACAAACCTACTAGAGTTACACCATCTACTAGTGCTTGTCTGGACAATATTTTGACAAACATATGTCAGAATAATTTAATTGCAGATGTATATGATCCTCTTCTCTCTGACCATCTTGGTGTATATATAATTATTAAGAATCAGCAGAATATGAACCATGGCGCCACAGAGGAAAGGAGAATAATTACTGACGTTAGGATTAATAGATTTGCTCAAGAGTTAAGTACTATCTGTTGGGACGATTTAAACCTCGATGCTATGAACTCTAATGATTGTGCTAAGTTAATACTAGACATATTTCAACATTATGTAAACATTTGTTTTCCTAAAAAATATACAAAACGTAAAACTGACAGGATTGGGTGGTTCAGCGATAGATTGAAAAATATGCGTAAGCAAGTTAAATGTTTGAAAGTAATATTTGATACCACTAATCAAGCCATTGATTGGAGAGCATATACATCTAGTCGTACTGAATATAGAAAAGCTATCAGAGAAGAAAAGAGAACAAAATATAGTAAATTAATATATGATTCGAGTAATAAAAGTAAAATGGCATGGCACTTGGTTAATAATGAATTAAAATCGCATAAAAACAAGGAAATGTGCACAACACTAAATTGCACAGATTTTAATCAATACTTTTCATCTATTTCGGAGCGAATAATGAACAGTGTTGGCGATAATGACATAGATCCTACAGTGTATTTGAATAATTATCACAAACCTTCATTTTCGTTTTTTATGTCTCCAATACTGCCCTCTGATATAAGGGCAGCAATATGCAATCTTAAGAATTCTTGTTCCCTCGATTTTTATGGACTTAACTCAAAGATGCTAAAAGCATCCGTTAATTCCATCGTTGAGCCACTCACAATCTTGGTAAATCATTGCATTGAAGAAGGTAATTGGCCTGATTCTTTGAAAATAACAAAAATAACTCCAATATTTAAGAAAGGTGAAATGAATAATGTTGATAACTATCGTCCGATAGCTATTGTACCGATCATTGGAAAGGTATTTGAAATCATTTTGAAAGATAAACTTGTCTCATTCACTGAAAATAAATGTTTGTTTAACTCAGCCCAATTTGGGTTTAGGAAGAATAGCTCTACAGTGAAGGCACTGATAGCTCTTATTGAGGATGTAGTTAATGGTCTTGACAATGGTCAAAGTACTTGGGTTACTATGTGCGATCTGACGAAAGCATTTGACTGCGTTAGTACGGAGCTGTTGTTGCTAAAACTAGAATTTTATGGAATCAGAGATAAAACATTACAATTACTTTCTTCATACTTAACGGATAGGCAGCACTATGTACATTGTAATAATAAAGAGTCAGACATGTTGTCGGTTAGAAACGGAGTTCCACAGGGCTCGGTACTTGGCCCCATTTTATTTTTATATTATATAAATGATTTGCCGTCAGCTCTGGACAGAGATAGTAAATGCATACTGTTTGCAGATGACACCACACTTTTGAATAGAAGTAAAATAGATTCAAACTTAAACAGCCTGAGTAGTGTAAAGTCTTGGTTCACTGCAAATAAATTAAAGCTCAATGAAACAAAAACTCAATATTTGCAAGTTAGCTCAGATAGATGGGTTACTAAATCTGAACCAGTAAAGTTATTAGGTATATTTTTAGATACATTCTTAAACTGGTCGCCGCATGTTGACTATCTCTGCTCGAGGCTGGCATCCCAGGTTTTCGGATTGAATCGTCTCAAGTACTGCTTAAATAAAAATGTCCTAAAAACGGTATATTATGCTAACGTACATTCTGTGTTAAGCTATGGAGTACTTCTCTGGGGAAATTCTGTAAAAGCTAGCAAAGTGTTTGTTTACCAAAAAGCGGCTGTGCGTATACTTGATGGAGCACCTAGTGATGCTACCTGTAGGCCAATATTTCTAGAATTAGATATTCTGCCTCTGCCATGTATATATGTCCTAGAAACCCTTAAATATATACGTAAGAATTTACAGAAGTTTAGGTTACACAGTGATTTTCATGATTATAACACAAGGACAGCAGGAAATTTATTACAATCTTACTCCCGTATGCGCACTACCGAGGTAAACAAAATAGATGTTAATATATATAATAAATTTGTTAGCTATTATGCGGAAACTAGAAATATGAATTATAATCGTTTTGTTAAATTTGCAAAATCTAAACTTTTACAGAAGTGTTTCTACAGTGTAAAAGAATATATGGACTATATACAATAGTAGTAGGTATAATGTGCACCAATGATTTATGACTTCAAACATGTCTTTTATATATGTAACGTGGTCAATAAACTTTACTTTACTTTACTTTACTTTATTATTATTATTATTATTATTATTATTATTATTATTATTATTATTATTATTATTATTATTATTATTATTATTATTATTATTATTATTATTATTATTATTATTATTATTATTATTATTATTATTATTATTATTATTATTATTATTATTATTATTATTATTATTATTATTATTATTATTATTATTATTATTATTATTATTATTATTATTATTATTATTATTATTATTATTATTATTATTATTATTATTATTATTATTATTATTATTATTATTATTATTATTATTATTATTATTATTATTATTATTATTATTATTATTATTATTATTATTATTATTATTATTATTATTATTATTATTATTATTATTATTATTATTATTATTATTATTATTATTATTATTATTATTATTATTATTATTATTATTATTATTATTATTATTATTATTATTATTATTATTATTATTATTATTATTATTATTATTATTATTATTATTATTATTATTATTATTATTATTATTATTATTATTATTATTATTATTATTATTATTATTATTATTATTATTATTATTATTATTATTATTATTATTATTATTATTATTATTATTATTATTATTATTATTATTATTATTATTATTATTATTATTATTATTATTATTATTATTATTATTATTATTATTATTATTATTATTATTATTATTATTATTATTATTATTATTATTATTAGGCAGCAATTTGTGAGTATTGGTGGAGTGGATTCTGCTCTTTCATCTGTAGTAAATGGCGTTCCACAAGGTTCTGTCCTGGGACCAATACTGTTTCTTGTGTATATCAATGACCTTCCCTTTTCAGTAGAGGGTCATTCTTGTATTTTATTTGCTGACGATACTACGTTGTTTAGTAACAGTGACGCTTCACATGACAACAGACTGAAATCGGTTAAAAATTGGTTCTCATCGAATAAGTTAACGTTAAACGAATCAAAAACTCAGCACTTACATTTCACCTCTGATAAGCGGGTTCCAAAATTATCATTAAAAATGTTGGGTGTTGTTTTAGACACGAGCCTAAATTGGAAACCACATATTGATCATATTTGTTCAACGATATCTTCACAGATTTTTGCCCTGCGTTATTTAAAGAATTCGCTCTCTTGTGAGCTGTTGCGGACAGTATATTTTGCTATTATACATAGTCATTTGTCGTATGGAGTGTTACTGTGGGGTAACTCTGTCAACGCTGACAGGGTTTTTGTACTGCAAAAATCAGCTTTGCGTGTGATGGAGGGCTCCCAGCGTGATGCGCATTGCAAACCATTGTTTCAAAAGTACAATATATTGCCATTACCCTGCATGTTTATTTTTGAAACGTTACTTCTAATTCATAAGCAACGTGCTAATCTTATTTCTCACTCAGATGTGCATTCCTATGATACACGGGGTGCTGGCAATATTGTGCAGCAGTTTTCGAGGGTTGGTATAACACGGAATAATAAATTAGATGTATCACTGTACAATGGCCTTGTGAACTATTTCAAGGATAAAT
>CM073432.1:5394575-5412075 GCA_037114965.1 Monochamus alternatus | reverse complement strand
CATCATCATCATCATCATCATCATCATCATCATCATCATCATCATCATCATCATCATCATCATCATCATCATCATCATCATCATCATCATCATCATCATCATCATCATCATCATCATCATCATCATCATCATCATCATCATCATCATCATCATCATCATCATCATCATCATCATCATCATCATCATCATCATCATCATCATCATCATCATCATCATCATCATCATCATCATCATCATCATCATCATCATCATCATCATCATCATCATCATCATCATCATCATCATCATCATCATCATCATCATCATCATCATCATCATCATCATCATCATCATCATCATCATCATCATCATCATCATCATCATCATCATCATCATCATCATCATCATCATCATCATCATCATCATCATCATCATCATCATCATCATCATCATCATCATCATCATCATCATCATCATCATCATCATCATCATCATCATCATCATCATCATCATCATCATCATCATCATCATCATCATCATCATCATCATCATCATCATCATCATCATCATCATCATCATCATCATCATCATCATCATCATCATCATCATCATCATCATCATCATCATCATCATCATCATCATCATCATCATCATCATCATCATCATCATCATCATCATCATCATCATCATCATCATCATCATCATCATCATCATCATCATCATCATCATCATCATCATCATCATCATCATCATCATCATCATCATCATCATCATCATCATCATCATCATCATCATCATCATCATCATCATCATCATCATCATCATCATCATCATCATCATCATCATCATCATCATCATCATCATCATCATCATCATCATCATCATCATCATCATCATCATCATCATCATCATCATCATCATCATCATCATCATCATCATCATCATCATCATCATCATCATCATCATCATCATCATCATCATCATCATCATCATCATCATCATCATCATCATCATCATCATCATCATCATCATCATCATCATCATCATCATCATCATCATCATCATCATCATCATCATCATCATCATCATCATCATCATCATCATCATCATCATCATCATCATCATCATCATCATCATCATCATCATCATCATCATCATCATCATCATCATCATCATCATCATCATCATCATCATCATCATCATCATCATCATCATCATCATCATCATCATCATCATCATCATCATCATCATCATCATCATCATCATCATCATCATCATCATCATCATCATCATCATCATCATCATCATCATCATCATCATCATCATCATCATCATCATCATCATCATCATCATCATCATCATCATCATCATCATCATCATCATCATCATCATCATCATCATCATCATCATCATCATCATCATCATCATCATCATCATCATCATCATCATCATCATCATCATCATCATCATCATCATCATCATCATCATCATCATCATCATCATCATCATCATCATCATCATCATCATCATCATCATCATCATCATCATCATCATCATCATCATCATCATCATCATCATCATCATCATCATCATCATCATCATCATCATCATCATCATCATCATCATCATCATCATCATCATCATTATTATTATTATTATAAGTATTAAGTAAACTGCTTGGTGTTTATCTTGACACCAGATTGAATTGGTCTCCGCAGGTTGATTTTGTCTGTTCAAAGCTGTCATCACAACTGTTCTGTTTAAGACAATTAAGAAAAACCCTAACCTGTGATATGCTTCGCGAGGTGTACTATGCTTTAATACACTCTCACTTACAATATGGAGTTCTACTGTGGGGTAATTCTCCATCTGTTAATAAAGTCTTTGTTTTCCAAAAACATGCTGTTCGTATAATTCAAGGAGCGGAGTATGGTACACCTTGCAGAGCCTTATTTAAAAAGTTCAGGATACTACCACTGCCTTCCCTTTTCATTTTTCAGACATTGCTGAAAATACACCAACAAAGACACAATATCCCTAAACATTCGGATACCCACAATTATAACACTCGGCATGCTGGTTATTTGATCCCTGCTTTTTCTCGGCTTAAAACGACATATGGCAATAAGCTTAATTTAAATATTTACAATAAATTTATTGAATTTTTCGGCAGTGATAGTGTCATGGACATGAACTACTCTCGTTTTTATCGTTTCGCTAAAAAAGTATTACTCACCCATTGTTTTTATAGTATTTCTGACTTTATGGATTGTACTCACCTTACTCATAAGATGTAGAGCACAAAGTTTTTATTCCTCTTTTTTAATTTTTTATTAATGTTACAAATGTTTTGACTTCAAATGTACAGTTTGTATGTGTTCGTGGTCAATAAACTCTCTCTCTCTCTCTCTATTATTATTATTATGGTGGAATAAGTCTCCATCTGTTGACATTGTTTCTGAGTGCTTCTGTAAACTGTTGTGTGGACTCTAAATACATTTTGAAAAAACAGTTGGTATAGTTCCTTATGTCATAGTGATTGTGTACAGCTGTTGGCAGATCGTAATCTGTTCAAATATAGTTGTAGAAACAAATTTTGTGATTGTTTTGGTTTGTTTACATTGTTTTTTGTCCTGTAAGGAGAGAGTTTATTGCACCAACGGTTTCTTGTGTGACCCACTAATTATCTGTAAAGATGACTGATCCAAATCAGAGTAATGCAGAAATTTTGACAAATTGCATCAGATGCAAGAATTTTGCTCGTACTGGCATTAAATGTATACGCTGTGGTAGGGTGTCTCACAAGAGTTGCTTGAAGATTTTGAAACATGTTGAATTCCTTGACAATGGTACAGTGGTTTGTTGTGCAGAAGTAGGGGATGCACATGCAAATGAGCAGATTGAATCTACAGCATCTTATGAAAATAATGATGCAGGTGAGGTTTTCTTTGATGTAATTAAACTGAAGATATCATATTTGGAAGAGATTATACGTCAGAAGGATATGATTATAGTCAATCAAGACATAGCAATTAAGTCTTTGAATGAACAATTATTGCTGCTGAAAGAGAGAAATATTGTTGCAGATGTTCCCAAGCAAGTATGTAATTTATCTCAGGTAAATGATAAACCGATTAACAAACTAAATAATATAAAACAAACAGCTAAATCAACAGCAAAAGTTGCTACACCGTAGGGGACAACTTCGTCAAACCCTGTAGTTACTAATAGGTCGGTAGCAAGTGCTATACATAATGCCAAAGCTCAGACCCTATGTAATGAAATTATACATTTGGAAAAGGATGCTACCAACAACAAGCAACGTCGTTCCAGTCCCATGGCAAAGACTAGATCTAGAAACATCTTGACTGGCAATCAAGCTTGCCAAGTGTCTGCTGCCGTGCATAGTGATACTGCCAAACGGGTTTGTGAAGAAGCCATGTTATCACATACTGCTTCTAAAAATAAGCAAAACATCAATCCATCCATTACACCTCGTGCTAAGACACGATCTATCCTAGTTGGGAACATGTCCGACACAGCAAATTGTCCAATTAAGGCTACTGTTCTTGTTCCATTGAAATACTTTCATGTGACTAATTTGGATGTGGCTACAGATCCAATTTGTCTTCAACAATATTTGCGTCAGTTTACACCGGAGGTCATAGTCGAGAAGTTGACAGTTAGAAATCCTCAAAGATATTCTTCCTTCAAAATCTCAGTTCCAGCAACGGAGGCGCATACTGTGCTGAATAGTGACATCTGGCCACTGGGAGTTACTGTGAATTGGTTTTTTCTGCCCCGAAAAATATAATGTTATGCAGCAGAAGGTCATCGCAGAGGATCGTGATGTGATTTCTATCTGCTCGCTCAATGTGCAGAGTCTGGCAGGTAAAATAGATGAACTGCAAATGCTTCTTAATATTAATCATTTTGACATAGTGTGCTTATCTGAACATTGGTTGCAAAGTGACAAGCTTGTAGCTGTCAACTTAATAGATTATAAATTAATATCGTACTACTGTAGATTACGCAATAAGGATCACGGTGGTGTTGCTGTATTCGGTTTGGAGAGCGTTAAGTTAAAACCATTACACCTGGATGACTTTTGTGCATCCTATCACGCTGAATTTTGTGGTGTTCATATCGTTAATAGCAACACTGCTGTGATCTCCATGTATAGATCTTCCTCTCTGGTGATGTTTGTATTTTCAAAGAAAAGTTGCTTAATATGCTTGATTACATTTATAACAAATTTAAACATATAATTCTGGTTGGTGACATTAACTTAGACCTTGATGACTGTACAGCGGGAGTGAGGGACATTAATGATGTATTGTCTATGTTTCACTTGACACATCGCGTTCATGAACCCACCAGAGTTACTACCACCTCTAGTTCTTGTCTGGATAATGCAATAACAAACTTTTCAGGGGAGGAGGTTACTGTGAGCGTCTGGGACCCGCACATATCAGATCACCTTGCTGTCTCAATAACGATGAAAAATATTGTGTCGCGTGATTGTCATGGTAATAACTGTATAAGGATGGTTAGAGCTATTAATGAAAAAAGAATTCAAAATTTTGTTCAAAATTTGAGCAGTATATCTTGGGATAATTTATATAGCTTGACATCTACCGATATGGTAAAATTGCTACTGGATTCACTAGTGGCTCAAATCAATGCATGTTTTCCATATGTGCGGGCTTCAGATCCCCGTAGACATTATCAACTCAAGTGGTTTAACCAGCGACTTCGTGAGATGCGTAAAAGCATGTTTCTTCAAAAACAACGTTTTAATACTACAAAACTCAGTAGTGACTGGGAAGCTTATAGAAAACTGCGTGTTGAATATAGATTTGCTATAAAGGAGGAGAAACGTTGTGCTTACGCACGAGAAATACTTAAATCGGATTGTAAAAGTAAGGCAATTTGGAGGCTAGTAAACTATGAGATAAAATCAAGTACTAATTCTATATCTAATTCCCTTATGCCAGACGATTACAACTTGTATTTTTCGAATATCTGTGAAAGCATTAGTCAGACAATTGACAATAATAACGTGGATCCGCTAAAATTTTTACACAAAACATCACTTAACGTGACATCTTCTTTCTTTATATCCGCTATTGTTGGATCTGATGTGAAAGAAGCTATATTAGCGCTAAAAAACTCTTCTTCTCTTGACTATTATGGTTTGAATAGTTACATGATTAAGGCGTCACTGGAGTCGCTGGTTGATCCACTTACATGTCTGTTCAATAAGTGTATAGAGGAGGGAAATTGGCCGGACCCATTGAAGATTTCGAAAGTCACACCTGTGTATAAAAAGGGAGACTACGACTGTGTTGACAATTTTAGGCCAATCTCAATTATTCCTATTTTAGGAAAAATCTTTGAAATCCTGATTAGGGACAGGCTTGTTGCTTATTGTGAAAAGTACTCTGTGTTTAATAATTGTCAGTACGGTTTTAGAAAGAACAAATCAACTGTTAAAGCACTTTTAAACTTAATTGACGACGTTGTTGAGGGCCTTGATGAGGGGGTGAAAACGAATGCAATTATGTGTGACCTTACTAAGGCCTTTGACTGCGTTCGTCCAACTATATTGCTTCAAAAACTCCAGTACTATGGCATTAGAGGAAATGCACTTAACCTTTTTTCATCGTACCTTAGCAACAGGCAACAGTTTGTCTCTATTCAGGGCGTTGATTCAAATATCTTGCCGATTCTAAATGGTGTCCCTCAAGGATCTGTTTTGGGTCCGGTCCTTTTCCTATTATATATTAATGATTTACCGGATAGTGGAATTATTAGCTCTTGCATCTTATACGCAGATGATACAACTCTATTGGCGAAAGGTGGTCTCGGAGAGAATGACGTTCAAATAGCTAACAATTGGTTTTCAGCTAACAATTTAAAATTGAATGAGTCTAAAACTCAGAAACTTCTATTTAGTTCAGATAAATGGTCAATTCCCTCCGAACCGGCTAAGTTACTGGGTGTTGTACTGGATAGCAGCCTAACTTGGAGTCATCATATTGCTGCGTTATGCTCTAGAGTATCGTCGAACGTATTTGCTCTCCGTCGGTTAGCCTTATGCTTGCCAAGATATGTCCTTCGAAGTACCTACTTCAGTATTATTCATAGCCATTTGACCTACTGTATCCTCCTATGGGGAAATTCAGCCAATGCTTATAAGGTGTTTCATCTCCAAAAGAAAGCTGTCAGGTTGATTGATGGAGCTGCACCGAATACTCCATGCAGGGAGATATTCAAAAGGCAGATGATACTTTCGTTGCCCTGTGTTTATATTTTCGAAACACTTTTGTATATTTGGAAAAACCTAAATAATTATGTAACTCATGCGGATGTTCATATGTATAATACACGACACGCGGACAATCTGATGACTCCATTTTCTCGGATTCGCTTGACTCAGAACAACAAGGTGGACATAAAGGTGTACAATAAGTTCATCTCTATACACAGAAATCTCCAGGTCGCTAATATGTCCACCTCTCAGTTTTATAAATTTTCGAAAGCCTTTCTATTAGACCACTGTTTTTATAGTGTGGAAGAGTTTTTGGCTTTCGCCCAGTAGACAGCCATTTTCATTGTATTTTATATTTTTTATTCTGTATGTGACTTTTTTTTTACTGACAATTCGTATGTGTATTTTACATTTTACCTACATTACTTGTCTTTTATTGTATTTTTTTGTGACGATTTTAATGTGTGCATTATAGATTAGATTTATACTTTGAATCTATACCTAGTTATGACTACAAATGTACGTGTATCTGTATGTATGAGTGGTCAATAAACATTTACTTTATTATTATTATTATTATTATTATTATTATTATTATTATTATTATTATTATTATTATTATTATTATTATTATTATTATTATTATTATTATTATTATTATTATTATTATTATTATTATTATTATTATTATTATTATTATTATTATTATTATTATTATTATTATTATTATTATTATTATTATTATTATTATTATTATTATTATTATTATTATTATTATTATTATTATTATTATTATTATTATTATTATTATTATTATTATTATTATTATTATTATTATTATTATTATTATTATTATTATTATTATTATTATTATTATTATTATTATTATTATTATTATTATTATTATTATTATTATTATTATTATTATTATTATTATTATTATTATTATTATTATTATTATTATTATTATTTTTTTTTTTTTTTTTTTTTTTTTTTTTTTTTTCAGTAACACCTTCCGAAGCTCCGACACATTCGGAGATGTTCTGAAGAGTCAAGCAATGACCACTCTCCACTCCGTGGAGTCAGTAATCATTGCGCCCGTAAATCGTGCGTTCTGAGTAGACGTAGCGAACCAAGGACGATTGCCTTCTGCATTCTGCCGGCTAAGATCTCTGCCGAATTTCGGCAAGCCGGTATGATCTTTAAGTCAGAAAGCAACGTATGTCTCATTCCACCCAGGACGCCTATAATGAGCACCACAATCTTAACAGAGTGGTCTGGATACAGCCTGCGGAGCTCGGAGAGAAGATCTCGATACTTCCTCCGTTTTTCCTCCTCTTTTAGGACGATGTTGTTCTCTGCGGGAGCCGAGAACTCAATCACAAACATCGTCCTAAGTTGGTGGTCGAGGAGGACTACATCAGGCTTATTGGCTTGAATTTGCCTGAGGGTGGGGAATGAATAGTTCCAATAAATTCGGCACTTCTCATTGCCCACAACGGATTCTATATCCCCCGGAGCATAAGGCAGCACTGGCGTCTCGTCTATCTCATACGAGTGTCGTAAATGATAATACAACACCCGTAAGGCTGAATCGTGTCTTTGGATATACGCTGTGGCCGCATATACCGGACAGGCCGACAGGAGATGCATAAGCGTCTCCGGCGCCTGGCGGCAGGCCCTGCATCTGGTATCAGGAACCTCGATACCCAAGACACGACTACGATAGACGAGAGTATTAATTACACCATCTTGGCAAGCCATTATGAACCCCTCGGTCTCAGAGTTCAGCCCCGCTGACCTCAAAAAAGCGAAGGTCAGCTTTTCAGATAAGCCAAGCCCCTCTAGATGACGGTAGAAGAGACCATGCATTGGCTTATCCTTATGTAGCTGCAGAAGGTGACGCGTCTCTGCAGCTTTAATTTGGGCTTTTAACTGAGCAGGGTCCCACTCGGTGACAGAGTCTGGATTTTCCCGCTCAGTATCGAACACGAGACCAAGTTCATTGGCTGCTCTTCTCGCTGCCTTATATACAAACGCTCCTATCCCTTATTATTATTATTATTATTATTATTATTATTATTATTATTATTATTATTATTATTATTATTATTATTATTATTATTATTATTATTATTATTATTATTATTATTATTATTATTATTATTATTATTATTATTATTATTATTATTATTATTATTATTATTATTATTATTATTATTATTATTATTATTATTATTATTATTATTATTATTATTATTATTATTATTATTATTATTATTATTATTATTATTATTATTATTATTATTATTATTATTATTATTATTATTATTATTATTATTATTATTATTATTATTATTATTATTATTATTATTATTATTATTATTATTATTATTATTATTATTATTATTATTATTATTATTATTATTATTATTATTATTATTATTATTATTATTATTATTATTATTATTATTATTATTATTATTATTATTATTATTATTATTATTATTATTATTATTATTATTATTATTATTATTATTATTATTATTATTATTATTATTATTATTATTATTATTATTATTATTATTATTATTATTATTATTATTATTATTATTATTATTATTATTATTATTATTATTATTATTATTATTATTATTATTATTATTATTATTATTATTATTATTATTATTATTATTATTATTATTATTATTATTATTATTATTATTATTATTATTATTATTATTATTATTATTATTATTATTATTATTATTATTATTATTATTATTATTATTATTATTATTATTATTATTATTATTATTATTATTATTATTATTATTATTATTATTATTATTATTATTATTATTATTATTATTATTATTATTATTATTATTATTATTATTATTATTATTATTATTATTATTATTATTATTATTATTATTATTATTATTATTATTATTATTATTATTATTATTATTATTATTATTATTATTATTATTATTATTATTATTATTATTATTATTATTATTATTATTATTATTATTATTATTATTATTATTATTATTATTATTATTATTATTATTATTATTATTATTATTATTATTATTATTATTATTATTATTATTATTATTATTATTATTATTATTATTATTATTATTATTATTATTATTATTATTATTATTATTATTATTATTATTATTATTATTATTATTATTATTATTATTATTATTATTATTATTATTATTATTATTATTATTATTATTATTATTATTATTATTATTATTATTATTATTATTATTATTATTATTATTATTATTATTATTATTATTATTATTATTATTATTATTATTATTATTATTATTATTATTATTATTATTATTATTATTATTATTATTATTATTATTATTATTATTATTATTATTATTATTATTATTATTATTATTATTATTATTATTATTATTATTATTATTATTATTATTATTATTATTATTATTATTATTATTATTATTATTATTATTATTATTATTATTATTATTATTATTATTATTATTATTATTATTATTATTATTATTATTATTATTATTATTATTATTATTATTATTATTATTATTATTATTATTATTATTATTATTATTATTATTATTATTATTATTATTATTATTATTATTATTATTATTATTATTATTATTATTATTATTATTATTATTATTATTATTATTATTATTATTATTATTATTATTATTATTATTATTATTATTATTATTATTATTATTATTATTATTATTATTATTATTATTATTATTTTTTTTTTTTTTTTTTTTTTTTTTTTTTTTTTCAGTAACACCTTCCGAAGCTCCGACACATTCGGAGATGTTCTGAAGAGTCAAGCAATGACCACTCTCCACTCCGTGGAGTCAGTAATCATTGCGCCCGTAAATCGTGCGTTCTGAGTAGACGTAGCGAACCAAGGACGATTGCCTTCTGCATTCTGCCGGCTAAGATCTCTGCCGAATTTCGGCAAGCCGGTATGATCTTTAAGTCAGAAAGCAACGTATGTCTCATTCCACCCAGGACGCCTATAATGAGCACCACAATCTTAACAGAGTGGTCTGGATACAGCCTGCGGAGCTCGGAGAGAAGATCTCGATACTTCCTCCGTTTTTCCTCCTCTTTTAGGACGATGTTGTTCTCTGCGGGAGCCGAGAACTCAATCACAAACATCGTCCTAAGTTGGTGGTCGAGGAGGACTACATCAGGCTTATTGGCTTGAATTTGCCTGAGGGTGGGGAATGAATAGTTCCAATAAATTCGGCACTTCTCATTGCCCACAACGGATTCTATATCCCCCGGAGCATAAGGCAGCACTGGCGTCTCGTCTATCTCATACGAGTGTCGTAAATGATAATACAACACCCGTAAGGCTGAATCGTGTCTTTGGATATACGCTGTGGCCGCATATACCGGACAGGCCGACAGGAGATGCATAAGCGTCTCCGGCGCCTGGCGGCAGGCCCTGCATCTGGTATCAGGAACCTCGATACCCAAGACACGACTACGATAGACGAGAGTATTAATTACACCATCTTGGCAAGCCATTATGAACCCCTCGGTCTCAGAGTTCAGCCCCGCTGACCTCAAAAAAGCGAAGGTCAGCTTTTCAGATAAGCCAAGCCCCTCTAGATGACGGTAGAAGAGACCATGCATTGGCTTATCCTTATGTAGCTGCAGAAGGTGACGCGTCTCTGCAGCTTTAATTTGGGCTTTTAACTGAGCAGGGTCCCACTCGGTGACAGAGTCTGGATTTTCCCGCTCAGTATCGAACACGAGACCAAGTTCATTGGCTGCTCTTCTCGCTGCCTTATATACAAACGCTCCTATCCCTTATTATTATTATTATTATTATTATTATTATTATTATTATTATTATTATTATTATTATTATTATTATTATTATTATTATTATTATTATTATTATTATTATTATTATTATTATTATTATTATTATTATTATTATTATTATTATTATTATTATTATTATTATTATTATTATTATTATTATTATTATTATTATTATTATTATTATTATTATTATTATTATTATTATTATTATTATTATTATTATTATTATTATTATTATTATTATTATTATTATTATTATTATTATTATTATTATTATTATTATTATTATTATTATTATTATTATTATTATTATTATTATTATTATTATTATTATTATTATTATTATTATTATTATTATTATTATTATTATTATTATTATTATTATTATTATTATTATTATTATTATTATTATTATTATTATTATTATTATTATTATTATTATTATTATTATTATTATTATTATTATTATTATTATTATTATTATTATTATTATTATTATTATTATTATTATTATTATTATTATTATTATTATTATTATTTACAGAATCACGTTATTAACGGTAAGTATCTCCAAATGTGGGTGTGTACAACACATTTGGGTCTTCTATTATTCAGTTATATTTATATTTAAAACTTTTCTCATTATATTACAGGTTGAGAGGATGACAGATTTCTGCATTGTTAAATACATGTGTCTTGGAAGTCCTAGTTTTTCTAGACTCTTAAAGAGCTGCTTTGGGATTTCTCCAGTGGATCCAAGAATGATTGGGACAATATTTACTTCATCGAGCTCCCAAATTTCTTTCATCTCCTGCGCCAAAGGTAAGTACTTTTCAATTTTTTCCGCATGTTTCTTTTGCATGTTTATAGAAGCAGGGATGGCCACGTCAATCAGGAGCATCGTCTTTTTATTTTTGTCCAAAACACATATATCTGGCCGATTGTGTTGAATGGTTCTATCGGTCAGCAAATCTCGGTCCCAGTATATTTTATAGGAGTCGTTTTCCAGCACTGATTCTGGGGAGTACTTATAGTACGGTAGACATTCGGCCAAGCAGTTGAACTTGACTGCAAGTTGTGCATGTATTATTTTGGCTACGTTGTTATGTCTTGTGGTGTATTCTGTTGCTGCTAGGTTCTTGCATCCGTTTATAATATTTTCATTGCCTTCATTACACATTCGACACTTAGATGTTTGTACTGTTGGATCTTGAATTATGTATTTCAGGTATGATCTAGTGTTAATAATCTGATCCTGGATAGCACACAGGAATCCTTCAGTTTCTGCAAACAATGTTCCTCTCGATAACCAAGCAACTGAGGCTTGTTTGTCTACATGCGGTTGCCGTAACAAATTGGGGTACCTTCCATGTAGTTCTTTTTCTAGCCATCTACTCTCTAGGTTGGCGACTGAGAATTCAGTATCTGTTAGTAACTGTTTGTTGGCTAAATTAAGTGGGGTGAGATTTTTGTCCATATTAACTATACTCCGGTAGAGAGCAGATGTTTCTGCCCGTTTATAGAAGTACTTTCGCAAGTTTTCTACTTGCACATTATGTTGGACCATTAGATCAGCGATTCCACGTCCCCCCATATTTCGCGCTAGATGGAATCGTTCTTTGCATGCTCTTGGATGGTGTGCCCTATGTTTTGTGAATGCAGTTCTTATGTTTCGGTTCATAGTGTCTAAATCACTGATCGTTCATTTTAAAATGCCAAAACTGTATGTTACAACTGGTACTACAAATGCATTTGTCGCTTTAGTTTTATTAATACCAGAGAGTTGCGTTCTTAATATGGCGTTGAGTCTTGTTTTCATTTTTTCCGTTAGTAGTTTCCTCATCTCAATAGTATTGACCCCTTGTGATTGTATAAGACCTAGATATTTGTACGACTCGTGTCTGTGCATCGCGGTAATCGTCCCTGACCCTGGCTGTTGTCGGAGATTATAATCATCTGCTTTGGCCCATTTACCTTTGTGGATGTGGTTTGTTTTACACTTATCTAACCCAAAGCTCATTCTTGTGTCACTCGTAAAATTTTCTGTTGTTCTTAATAGTTTTCTTAAATCTTCTTGTGTTCTTGAAATCAGTTTAATGTCATCCATATACATAAGATGACTGATTGTCTCTGTCGAATGTGGTAGAGTGTAACCGCATTTAGTGTTATTTAGTGCAGCGCTTAGCGGATTTAAAGCGATGCAAAACCAAAGTGCACTTAGTGAATCTCCCTGGAATATGCCTCTTTGGACTTTTAATAGCACACTTTCGGAGGAATTAATAACTATGTTAGTTTTCCATTTATCCATGATCGTTTCTAAAATCAGATTATTTGTGGGTCTATTTTGTATATCATTAAACTTTCTAACAGCCACGAGTGAGGAACACTGTCAAATGCTTTCTGGTAATCTATAAATGCTGTGTGTAAATTGTCTCTGTTCTTCTTTACTGTTTCTGTAATAACTTCATCTATAATTAACTGATCTTTGCATCCCCGAGCTTGGTTTCTACATCCTTTCTGTTCTTCAGCTAAGAGTTTATGAGTGATCATATGTTTATATATTCTGTTTGCTAGTATGCCGGTGAGTATTTTATATAAAGTGGTAAGACAAGTTATCGGCCTATACTTTGATGGATCATTGTGAGCTGGTGTAGTTTTAGGTAGGAGGTATGTGTTCCCTTCCGTTAGAAATGATGGTGTTGTCTCGGGATGCTGAAAAATGTCATCAAGGGCGGCGGCCAATTTTCCATGAGTACAGATAAACTTTTTATACCAGAAGTTCTGAATTCTGTCTGGTCCAGCAGCTTTCCAATTGTGCAATGGTTTAAGTACTTCCTTTAACTCGGTTATACTAACATGTTCCGAGGACATTATAGGTGTCTTCTCTACTCTCTTCTTTTCTTTTCTGATCCATTCGGTGTTCTTCTTGTGATTTACTGGTTTCTCCCAAATATTGCTCCAGAATCTTTGCACTTCCTCGGAATCCGGAAAGATATTGGGTTCATTCGTCTGGGGAGATTGGATGTTGCGGTAGAATGCTCTTTGATTGTTGCAGAAGAGTTTGTTGTCAATTCTTCTTCTATGCGCCTCGCGATATCTTCTCATTCTATTCGCATATACTTTAAGTTTTTGCTTTAGGTGGTTCATTACTTCTACATCTGTTTTATTTGTGCTGCTTTTATATTTATTTAAAATAGTGATCGCTTTGCGCTCTGTCTTAAGTCGGTGCTTCAAATTTGACATCCATTGCGTTAAAATTCCTATCTCACGTCTAATCCGGTCAATTTTATTTGTAAGTCTAGTCTCCCAGGCCGGCGTTTTTGGTTTATTCTCGGCATTTTTTGACCCCTCTTTTATTTTGTTTGTGTAGTTTATTATTATTATTATTATTATTATTATTATTATTATTATTATTATTATTATTATTATTATTATTATTATTATTATTTTTTTTTTCCCAGTAACACCTTCCGAAGCTCCGACACATTCGGAGATGTTCTGAAGAGTCAAGCAATGACCACTCTCCACTCCGTGGAGTCAGTAATCATTGCACCCGTAAATCGTGCGTTCTGAGTAGACGTAGCGAACCAAGGACGATTGCCTTCTGCATTCTGCCGGCTAAGATCTATGGCGAATTTCGGCAAGCCGGTATGATATTTAAGTCAGAAAGCAACGTATGTTTCATTCCACCCAGGACGCCTATAATGAGCACCACAATCTTAACAGAGTGGTCCGGATACAGCCTGCGGAGCTCGGAGAGAAGATCTCGATACTTCCTCCGTTTTTCCTCCTCTTTTAGGACGATGTTGTTCTCTTCGGGAGCCGAGAACTCAATCACAAACATCGTCCTAAGTTGGTGGTCGAGGAGGACTACATCAGGCTTATTGGCTTGAATTTGCCTGAGGGTGGGGAATGAATAGTTCCAATAAATTCGGCACTTCTCATTCCCCACAACGGATTCTATATCCCCCGGAGCATAAGGCAGCACTGGCGTCTCGTCTATCTCATACGAGTGTCGTAAATGATAATACAACACCCGTAAGGCTGAATCGTGTCTTTGGATATACGCTGTGGCCGCATATACCGGACAGGCCGACAGGAGATGCATAAGCGTCTCCGGCCTGGCGGCAGGCCCTGCATCTGGTATCAGGAACCTCGATACCCAAGACACGACTACGATAGACGAGAGTATTAATTACACCATCTTAGCAAGCCATTATGAACCCCTCGGTCTCAGAGTTCAGCCCCGCTGACCTCAAAAAAGCGAAGGTCAGCTTTTCAGATAAGCCAAGCCCCTCTAGATGACGGTAGAAGAGACCATGCATTGGCTTATCCTTATGTAGCTGCAGAAGGTGACGCGTCTCTGCAGCTTTAATTTGGGCTTTTAACTGAGCAGGGTCCCACTCGGTGACAGAGTCTGGATTTTCCCGCTCAGTATCGAACACGAGACCAAGTTCATTGGCTGCTCTTCTCGCTGCCTTATATACAAACGCTCCTATCCCTGCTGCTTCATGGTCTTGGACCATGCAGAGAAGGGGATCCGAGCTCCTGATGATTTTACAGGCTTCCTCCAAAACCACTCTGCCCTGGAGACACTCCAAACTCAAGAGTCCACGGCCTCCCCGATTTCTTGGGAAGTATAACCGCGAAACGGACGATCTTGGATGCAAACTCTGATGGAGATGCATCATTTTGCGGGTCCCTACATCGAGTTGCCTCAGCTCTTCTTGTGTCCATTTCACTACTCCAAAGGAGTAGAGAAGGATCGGAACGGCAAGCATATTTGTGGCACTCACCTTGTTCTTACCCGACAGCTCCGAAGACCAGATTTGTCGGAGGCGGTGCCGATACCTGCCGCGGAGAGCGTTTTTCACCGTTGCCACCTCATGAGTGCCCCGCTGTGGGACACCCAAATAGGTGTACGACTCTCCGGCATCTAGATGGTGGAAGATGCTTCCGTCTATGAGCTGGGCGTCCTCTCCGTATGCACCGCATCGTCCTATCTTGAGATGAACCAGTGCACATTTGTCCAGCCCGAACTCCATCCCAACCGCCTGCGTGTACTCCTGTACCACTCTGAGGGACTGATTTAAATCCCTCTCTCCGGAGGCATAGAGTTTAAGGTCATCCATATAGAACAAATGGGTGACCTTATGCCTCCGGTCTCCTGGGGTACCGCAGTTGTAACCCCGGGTACGACGAAGTGCAACGGATAATGGCAGCAGTGAAATGCAAAACAAGAGGGGACTCAGAGAATCTCCCTGGAACACTCCCCTCTTGAACAAAACCGGCTCTGTCTGGACCCTTGCATTAGCCGATGTTATGGTAAAGCGGGTCCTCCAGAGCGGCATGAGTTGTTCAATACACCTCACTATGGGGTCGGCCACCGCAAGGCATTGGAGCAAGTGGATTATTAGCTCATGTGATATATCAAATGCCTTGCGGTAATCTATCCAGGCCATTGAGAGGTTCCGCTTGTACTGCACGGAGTCCTGCGTAATACATCTGTCGATGAGCAGGTTCTCCTTACAGCCAGCCACACCCCTCTTGGACCCTCGCTGCTCGTACATCCGTTGATAAACCGGGTTCACTGCGTGGAGCACACGCGCGCACAAGATGCGAGTAAACACATTGTAACACGCATTCAGGCAGGTTATTGGACAGTAGTTCTTTGGCTGGGACAAATCTCCGCTCTTAGGAATAAGCACGGTTCTCCCCTCGACAAACCACGCCGGAATTTGCTGCTCTCCATTTAGCCAGAACGTGAATATTCTGGCCAAATGGCGGTGGACACTGGTGAATTTTTTCCACCAGAAGTTGCTGATCCCATCGGGACCAGGAGCAGCGAAGTTCTTCGATCTAATAAAAGATCTCCGAACTTCATCCGGGGTTATCGGTGGGCACACCTCTTGTGGCTCTCGAAGCCTTTGACAAAAGGCCTCGAAGTGTGCCAGGGCTGGAGTGTCTCTATCAAGTGGAATCCTGCGGCCATAAAGATCTCTCCAGAAGGCTTCTACCCGATCTACAGTCGGCGGATTGTCCGCAACACGCTGAGGCTGTTCAAAAAGTCGAGAAGGCCTTACACGGAACAAATTATTTTGCTCCAACCTTCTCGACCGAAAAAGTCGAGAAGGCCTTACACGGAACAAATTATTTTGCTCCAACCTTCTCGACCGCCTCACTAGTGACTTTTTCGCAGCCACTAGCATCCGTATCCTGTCGAGAGAATGCTGCTTGATGGTGAGCAGCACCACCCGATTCAGGGTATGATGGACCCGCCTAAGGGAAGTAGCGATGCGTCTCACCTTAGGTGTGAAAGCCCTATTGGCTTCCACATAGTCCATCACACAT